>CANSGD010001355.1:0-284233 GCA_947645195.1 Patellifolia procumbens
CTGAACTGAACTGAACTGAAATTAAGCTGAAATGAACAGGCCCATGAAGAGAATATTATCTATACTATACACTAAAGCAAAATAAAAATTAATACATGTCGTAAGCGGAGTGTATCTAAAGTAATTCCACCATTCTCTTGCCTTCTGGCGTTTTATGAGCCACATGGCAGCATTACAAATTTTTTATTAATTTAGATAGTCCTTTAATTATGGACAATTACACTCTTATTAGGCATAATTGTTTAATTTTTGCATGTTGTTTCGTTAACTAAGAGCTGGTTTAGTTAGAAAATCATTTCCTTAATCATTTCCTAAAAACGTGGATATTAAATTTCTTAATTGCATTAATTTTGGTATGTAATTGCTTAAAATTAGGGGATTCTTATTTCCCATAACAACCATTGTGAGAATATCAAATCAAATATTCCTTAAATTGAAACAACATATTGTTTTTACGTTAGTTTTTCAAATCTTCTTTCAAAAAATTTACACGTATAAGCACCTTAATTATTTCTTTTTTTATTGATTTTTTACATTGGTTTTCAGAACACGTATGGAAAGATTAGTTGGCAAATGTTCATTGAAATAAATTATGCAGCATATGTATGGTAAGATTTGCCTAATTCAATAGGATCACAAATTAAAATAATCGCAATGCTAGAATGAGAAGATAACAACTAAGCTTATAATATGAGAGAATATTATCTATATTATTTTTAAAGCAAAATCAGTTGACACATGTCGTAAGCACAGTGTATCTAAAGTACTTCCACCTTCTCTTGCCTTCTGGCGTTTTATAACCCACGTGGCAGCATTACAAAATTTCTTTTTTTATTAATTTAGATTTGCCTTGAATTATGGACAATTACACTCTTATTAGGCATAATTATTTACTTTTTGCACGTTGCTTCCCTTAATTAAAGAGTTGGTTTAATTAGAAAATAATTTCCTTAATCATTTCCTAAAAAATGTGGATAGTAAATTTCTTAATTGCATTAATTTAGGTTTGTAATTGCTTAAAATTAGGGATTCTTATTTCCCAGAACAACTATTGTGAGAATATCAAATTAAATGTTCCTTAAATTAAGGAAACATTACTTTTTTTACAACTAGTTTTCAAATCTTCTTTCAAAAAAAGTCACGTATAAGCACCTTCTCATTTACTTTGCTTTTATTTTAATTTGTCATCCTATTTAATTCTGCAGGTAAATCTTACCATACGTGTGCTTCATAATTTATTTCAATGAACATTTGCCAACTACTCTTACCATACGTGTGCTGAAAACTAATGTAAAAATGCATTAAATATATTATACACTAAAGCAAAATAAAAATTGACACATGTCGTAAGCAGAGTAGTCTAAAGCAATTCCTCCATTCTCTTGCCTTCTGGCGTTATAGAAGCCACGTGGCAGCATTACATAATTTCTTTTTATTAATTTATATTTGCCTTTAATTATGGACAATTACACTCTTATTAGGCATAATTGTTTAATTTTTTCACGTTGCTTCCTTAATTAAAGAGTTGGTTTAGTTAGAAAATCATTTCCTTAATCATTTCCTAAAAAACGTGGATATTAAATTTCTTAATTGCATTAATTTCGGTATCTAATTGCTTAAAATTAGGGATTTTTATTTCCCATAAGAGCCATTGTGAGAATATCAAATCAAATGTTCCTTAAATTAAGGAAACATATTTTTTTGACATTAGTTTTAATATCTTCTTTCAAAAAATTTACACGTATAAGCACCTTAATCATTTCCTTTTAATGCATTTTTACATTAGTTTTCAGCACACGTATGGTAAGATTAGTTTGCAAATGTTCATGGAAATAAATTATGAAGCACACGTATGGTAAGATTTGCCTAATTAAATAGGATGACAAATTAAAATAAAAGCAATGCTAGCATGAGAAGATAATAAATTAGCTGATAATATGAGAGGATTTATTTGCTAAAATTAACATATCCATAGCATTGATTTGATTGTCCATAACCACGCCATAAGGTGACTAATTAGCCTATTTAAGTTTTTAATCATATAAATGCATTAAAACTTTAACATAGGCACCACACATTTGACACAAGATTGTCTCAAACAACCATTTTCACCTCTCACCATACGAAAATTCATCATGAACCCACAAATTGTTTGGTTCAACTTTTTGACACTTGAATATTCATCATCTACTATTTTAGTGAGGATAATTTAATTTTGGGAAAACCAATTGCTATCTAATTTAGTAGAAATTAGTACCATTGAAATGATTTTGATTGATGAAAATGTAACGTTTCTTATTCTATTTGCTGGTAAAAAATACGAGTGACTCTATTATTATATTTTCGTTAACATTTATTTATGTTTTTGTACCATTTATTTGTAGGAGACAAGATTGGAGGTCACTTTACCTAAGGACCTAATGCTTAAATTAGGTTATTTGGCTAAAAGAAGGGCAAATTAAGAGCATTCAAAACTTTACTATTCGTGAGCAAGATGGTCTTGCCAAACCAACTACAATGTCTTATAGAAGCATCTTGAACGAGTCAACCATTCTTGAAAACATGAAATCTTGGGATTTGCCTTATTATGGATTCTTCTTCTATTCATATCCCCTTATGCTTTCAAGTGATTCGAGACATCTTATTTACTAGGTAATGTCTTTACTTTATTTTACTATAGATTCCCATTTCAAAATGCATTATGTTGAAGGTTAACTACGAAGTTTAACGCTTAATTTTTTAGATGTGTTTGGAAAGTTTTGCCATACGCTGTGAAACATAGCCCACATCACTACTTCATTATAAATTTTGCAATTATGGACCTTGACTAAGTTTATCTCATAAAAATCAATAAAATTTCAAAATTATTTATATATAATTTATTTAATATAAAACATACATTACATCTTAATATTTTTGTTTTTCTTGAAAGGTACCACTCGGAGGATGTTTTCTAGAAGGACATTATGCTGAAATATTATATGCTACTAGTCTTATATGCACGCGATGCGTGCCCAAATTGGTTTCAAGATTAGTATAATAGGTGATATAAATAGGCTTATCATATTAGCTAAAAAACATCTATAAGAAACAAAATCTCAATATAAATGACTTATTTTGTATAAAGCATCAAATATTGATTATCTATACATTGTTTATGAGGATCTAATCTATTTGGATTCTCTTGTATAACCACATGTACTATTTGGCCCAATCAATTTTTACACATAACTACGGTGCAAGCATGGTTGGATTGAAGTTTTCAATAGGGGGCTCAACACATACAAGTTTGACTTTCCAATGTCGAAGTGTTTTCCATGTCCGACGCCCTTTAGGCTACAAAAAATTACTTTTAAAAAAATTTAAATAACCAAAATGTGATAAGATTATTTTACGTATCTAAAAAAATTTTTTTGCATTGTCGGACATGGAAACACATTGGAAAGTCAAACTTAATGTTGTGTTGAGCCCATTGACTTCAATCCAACGCATGCTTTCACCGTTAATTATGTGTTAGAAATTGATTGGGCCGAATATACATGTGGTTATACAAGAGAATCCAAATAGATCGATCCTCATAATGTATAGATAATCAATATTTGTGTGCTTAAATACAAAAATAAGTCATTTATAGTTGAGATTTTCGTTTCTTATAGATGTTTTTTAGCTAATATGATAAGCCTATTTATATCCTGTACTAATCTTGAGACATTGGGGCACGCATCGCGTGCATATAGACTAGTAAACAATATGTCGTATTTAAGCTTTAAAATCTCCATTTTTTACAGGTAATGGAGGGGAGTTTTTCAAAGAGATTGTTAGCTGATGACGAAAGGGAGAATATGAGGAAGTTGAGAAGAAGAAAGAAGAATGTGATCATTAGCTTTGATGGGCGTGAAATGACAACAGTTACACTGTCTCTCTCCCTTGATTATAGTTGTTTGTTGGACGTGGATAGTTATATGTTACTAATTCAAAATTTTTGCTTTAATTTTTCGCTCCTCTATTTTTTTCTTTTTTTATTTTTGGTGTCCCCCCACCCCGTTCCCTTATATAATAGAGATATGGTTAATAGGCATCCGTTGAACGACCTCTATATAATTCTCCAAGGTTGCAAAATTTCATACAACAACAAAGGTTAGTTACTTAGTACTTTTAAAAGGTCTAGATCGAAACTGAATTGGACAACAGATATATAATTGTTTGCCACATGTCGACCTATAAGCTTTTGCATCCGTTTTTCATAATTTTGCTTGATTGTGTAAGACATATGATATCAGCTTGATAGTGTAAGACCTATAACTTAATGTGTTCAAAACATATCCGTTGTTTTTACGTCAAGGTATAATTTTACTTATAAAAATTCCTATCTTCATTAAAGTTAAAAATTAAACACATTAAAGCTCATCTAGGATATATCTCATCTAATATCAAAGACACTTAATTAAAAATGGTGAAGTTTTGACTAAGATTATGTAAAAAAATTCATAAGCGCACCTTTCTTTGCTCAATGAACTTTATAATATAAGGAAATACAATTATATATCAGGTCCATTGGTTAAAAAAAAGATGTCTAACCATTGTTTAGTGTAAAAGTTTTGTCCGTCGTTTAGGAAAAAAAAAACGGCAGTGGGCTAATACGACAGTGCTCTATTATCTTATAGCAACAAAACGACAGTGGGCTTAATATGACAGTGCCATATTAATTTATAAACGTATTATAGTAACAAAAAAATGGATACTGCACATTAAAGCGACCACTATATTTGAATACGACAGTGCTATATTATATAGATTAGCTTTATTATATAGATAAAATTTTGTTTCATATATATGAATCTATTGCAACATATATCAACAACTTATTGGATTAGCTATATACGTATTATATATATGATGTAGCCCACATAAATGTTTTATATGATTGATGCATGTATATTACCCAATATTGTTGGTCTATATTGTAGATTGTAATAGATGTCATATTATTTTCATATATATCTATTCAATATCTTGATATACTAAGTCATGTTATGGGCCTGTTCTCTTCGGCTAATTCTAGCTGAACTGAACTGAACTGAACTTATTGGAGCTGAACGAGCTGAACTGACCTGAGCGAACTTATTGGAGCTGACTGAGCTGGGCGAACTTATTGGAGCTGAACTGAACTGAACTGAACTTATTGGAGCTGAACTGAGCTGAACTAAACTGAACTTATTGGAGCTGAACTGAACTGAACTGAACCGATTGAATTGAATTAAATTATAATAAGTATATGAATAATAAGTAAATAATAATTATTATGAATATTAAATAATAAGCAATAATAATTCTAAGTAATAATAATTAAATTAATAATTTAGAATAATATCAAATGAATAATGATAATATTATTTTTGATGTTATTATGATAGTTATAAATAAATAAATAATAATAATAAATGAATTTTAAAAATAATAATTATTGATAATAATAATAATAATTAATAATGAGTAATTACAATTATTAGTATTAATATATTAATACTTGATGATGATGATATAATATAATGTCTAAGAAGTAAATTAATAGTATTACCATTATAATAATAATTAGCTTAAAACATGGGTTGATGTGTGCTTCTAACCAAACCACGATTTGTCGTGGATTGGTCGATGATAGAAATACCCCAAACCGTCAAAGTATATTTAATATACAACGTAACGACAATGTTGTATTTTAAATAGTACTGCAGTATTATGTAGCAACTTTGTAATTTTTTCATATCTTCTAGCTTTTTGTAGCTTATCTGTATGATGTAATAGTGTTTTTTATTCAGTAAAATAAAACAACAATTGCAAATTAGAATACTCGTATTGACATCAAATTTGGTTAAACCGTGCACCAACCCAAACTTTCTCAGCCATAATAATAATAATAGTAATAAAAAATGAGTAAAGATATAATAAAAAATAATACATATAAATAATAATAATTATTATTATTTAATAACAATAATAATAAGTAAAATAAATTAGACCAACAATAATAATATTATACAAATGGTTAAATAATGAATGGAGCTGAACTGAACTGAACTGAATTTATTGGAGCTGAACTGAACTGAACTTATTGGAGCTGAACTGAACTGAACTGAACTTATTAGAGCTGAACTGAACTGAACTTATTGGCTGAACTGAACTGAACTTATTAGAGCTGAACTGAACCGAACTTATTGGAGCTGAACTGAGCTAACTGAACTGAAAATAAGCTGAACGAACGGGTCCTATATATAAGTGCGAAGTACGTGACAACTGTTAGATAACACGATTATTGCTCATTGACTGTCATATTAGTGAGTTCCACTCACAAGATGGAAGAAATAATTTTATTGCCCGTCCAGTGGGTATAAAAAGTGGGAAAAATTCTTTAAATAATGAAACCTTTTGGCGATTCGCAAATAATAATGCAACCTTTCGATTATTCTGGAATACTGCAACCTTTATACCCCATTTATTTTAAATAGGCCAAAACCGGATAAAACCAATTATAACCTGAAGAATAGATTTAATGGGACACGTGTCAGCTAATAATTGGTTCTAATAAACAAATTTATAAAAAATGAAGATAAAAAGATAAAACAAAAAAAATATAACTAACCCCTCCCCCTAAGCCGTGCACCAAAATCCCCACCCCACCCCTTCCCTAACCCTCTCTCTCCTCTACCCACCCTCCCCCAGCCACTACCTCCAATTCCCTGACCGCCGGCAGCCATCAATACCTTCTTCATTTGCTGTGCCCACCATCCCTCAAATGAAGTACTTCATTCTGATGTGATCCCAGGCCAAGGTGGGCTATTATTGGCTGGTTGTTGAAATCCTGTACAAAGAAATATCTTGAAGCGAATGTGTTTTATGATTGGCTTTTCTTTGATGAAAAGGTGAACAACTTTATGAACATTGAGCCTGCATGCTGCTAATGGTGACTCCCATCTCGCCGGAAGCCGCTTCCTCCTCTCTCCTTCTTCTTTCCCCATATCTTACTCGTTGTTTTGGTGTTCTTCCTTAATCTGATACTTGCTTCACTCTCATTCTTCTTCTCCCCTAGTATTCCATCCCACTTCTTCATTTTCTATGTTTCTTATTCTCTCTCCTCTTCCTCTGAGATTCAAGTTCAGATCTTTCGTGTATTGGGGATGGCAGGGCTGATTCTTTGTTGTCAATTGTTCATCAATCGTGAGAAGGTCGTGGACTCATGCGTTGAAGCTATTTTCCGTTGGTGAGAGCACAAAATCGACCAAACCGACCCCATTCAAAACCCAGAGGGCTGCCCAATTCCTATCAGATAGATAGGAAATTTGGCATCTATTAATTTATTAGTAGTATATTTATAGGTATATGTAGTATATTTTATAAATAATGTAGTATATTTAACAAAAGTTTAAGGTAGTATATTTTCTTAATAAATTTAAAATTTACTAAACTTGTAGTATATATATAGAAAATGTAGTATGCTTATAGAAAATCGTAGTATATTTGTATCTGATAGATGTTTAGTTTACATCTATCAGATATGAACTAAGCTTTTCCCAAAACCAACCCACCCAAAAATAACCTAACCCCAACCACAAAATCGGCCCACCCAACCCAACTACTAAATCCCAACACCACCTGATTGGACTCTCGTGTAGCAGATTAATCGGGGCTTTTTTTGCGGGTGGTGTTTCCTGTTTGTTGGGTGAGGGTGGCTGGTGGGTTTAGGGGGAAGGAAACGGGAGGGGAGTGGTGGTTGCAGTGGGTGGGTGGTGGGTTGGGTCGGTGGCAGTGGGTGGGAGGTGTGTAGGTTGGTGGCCGTGGGTAGGGGGTGGGTTGGGTTTAGTTTAGATTTTTTTTTAAAGTTTATTTATTTATTAATTAAAATTAAAGTTTTTAATTAAAAAATTATCGGTTATTCAGGTCACCAGTCATCTAGCCTATTTAAAATAAATGGGGTATAAGGGTTGCATTATTTCAGAATAATCTTTAGGTTGCATTATTATTTGCGAATGGGCAAAATGTTGCATTATTCTAGGCAATTTTTCCTTAAAAGTGTTTCCAAAATAGATCGTACAAACATTTGTTGCCTCAGCGAAGCTATTGAAATGCACAAGGTAATTTTTCAATTGATAATTTGAAATATTATTTATGAATACTATTCATTTCAATTGATAATTTTTCAATAAGAAATACTATTTGTTTCAATTGATAATTGGTTCTAAATTATTCGACTTCTTTTCCAATTCACTAACCTTAACATATGTTTATATTTTCCTAAATGAAATGAAATGAATAATATTTTTTAATATTTAATTGATGGCCACAATTATACAATCTTTTCAAATTTAAATTGTAGTTGCATTGTTTATATTTTTCAAAATTAAAAATTTATTATTTCTTATTAGATTTCAAAAAGACAATATAGACAATTTTGATATTATTTACTTGAAACACTCATAATACATTTGCCATCTTTAATTCCCCGTGCATTTTTGCACGGGTCCTAAAAACTAGTAATAAATAATTTACGGAAATTCCAAAGGTGTTACGCCGCGATAATTAATAATAATCACCGCAAGACAAAAGGTTTCAACTAAAATAAATAGTCAGTGATTTCTAAATAATTAAAACTAACTAGAATTTAATTAATTATTACAAACTGAAATGAAATTCGAAAGTCAAATGAATAACACCAAAAGTCTTATTAAACTTACTAAAGCATAACTAAATCCATCGCACTCTTTAACCCAACCTTAAGCTAACCACCTTCACATATTGAACACTATAGACTCTTGGGCATGGCTTGCGAGAAAACGTTGCATCGTAATGGTTCGCGGTTTTCGGACGAATTCTATTCGGAATTTGAGTCCCGATCCGATCTCACTGGCCTCTAAGTGTGTCTCTAGATACTCGTTATCCTTTAGCACATTTGTACAATAAATTTTCTGCCCGACATCGTACTTCTATTGTAGATGTTCTAGATGGGGTTGAGCTCCGCTCTTTTAAAGAGGCTATGTACGATAGTAGTTGGCATGAAGCTATGAAACAGGAAAACTGTGGTTTGGGGGTAATAGGACTTTGAGTTATAGAGCCTCTTCCCCTGGCAAAAGGCTCTTGGCTGCAAATAAGTTTACAAAATCAAATACAATTTCGATAGTGGTGTTGAATTATTTATAGCTCGTCTGTCACTCTTAGAATCGCTAAGGGCCTATTCTCTTCGGCAAAAAACAGCTGAACAAAACTGAATTGAATTGAACTGAACTGAGCCGAACCAAACTGAACTGAACCAAACCGAACTGAAACTGAACTGAACCAAACCGAACTGAAACTGAACTGAACTGAACTGGACTGAAATAAATAGTGATATGTGATAGTAAAAGTATTGTCCAGAGCTGAACTGAACTGAATTGAACTGAACTGAGTTGAACTGAGCTGAAAATAAACTGGGAGAACAGACATTAAGCACTTGGCATCGACTACAATGAGACCTTTTCTCAATCTTGTGGCTAAAATGGTGATTATCCGAGCTTTTCTTACTGTCCTTGCTACTAAAATCTAGAAACTTTATCAGATGAATGTTTACAATGCCTTTATTCATGATGACCTTGATGAAGAAGTGTATATGAAGTTTCCTTTGGCTTTACTCCTAACTCCCCATGTTTTGGTTTCTTCCGAAGAAATCACTTTATGGTCTTCTTCAAGCCCTGCATTGTTGGTTTGATAAGTTGGATGTTGCTTTTACAAACTATAGGTTACATCTACTCTGATTATTCTTTGTTCACACTCATCACAGGGCCATGAAATTAAATGTGCTTGTCTATGACGATGGCCTCAATTCTCTAAGCCATGTTTCCACTACCAAAAAGAACTACACGACCTTTTCACTAAGGCCCTGGGTAAATGAAAATTCTCTTATTTGTTAGGCAAGTTAGACAAGTTAGCCATTTTTTATCCGCCTGCTCCAACATAAGGGGGGTGTTAGATCATGTAATGTAAATTAACAATTGAATTTTGCTTTAGTGACAATTGAGCCCCTAGGCTTATTAGCTTAGTCTGTATATGATAAGAGGTTTTTAGTATGTCGTTAAGGCACTAAGAACCGCTTAGCAAACAAAACTTATAAACCTAACGAGCAACTACTAAGAACGTAGTAATGGCAAGTCAAGGGTCGAACCACAAGTCCAAAACTACCTAAGTGAAAGGTTTTTGGGGTTTGAGATTGAATTAAGTACCAACTAATCAATTAGCTATCGAAAACCAACTAATAATCAAATAAGAGAATTAATATAATAAGGAAAACACTGGAGTTCGGGCTACTCGTATGAACTTGGGCTAGACAACGATAATCAACACTAAAGTGATTCACAACGACGACAATACAAGGTTAAATTTCCCTCTAATTTACTTGAGTCCTCTCTCGAATGGTCCTCAAGAGTAATCGATTAATCGACCAACCAAATCCTCTTACGAATGGTCTTTGGTCGGTTGATTAATAAATTCAATGAGATCGGAAAACCCCTAATTAAAGGATCCCCTTAATTCCTACCCAATCTCTTGGTCTAGAAATCAAGTCGAAACATGGGAATGACAAAAGGGATTAAAGTTCGATTAAGAACAATAGAATCCCTAAGTGCCCTAACATAAACGTGATCAAGGTCTATCCTCGGGTATCAAAACACCACATTCAATGCATAGTCATTGAATTGAATCATAAAAAGCATTAACAATCTACATTAAGCCCTTAATTCATGCTTTCGCCAAAACCCTAGATAATGAACTACTCACTAATCATGGATTCTAAGAAATAGAGATTAAATAAACTAAACATGATAAACAAAGCAATAGAATTAAAGAAAAAAGAGATTGAAAGAAAATTACTTGAATTGAATTAAGGATTCGATCTTCAAAGTTGGACAATTGAGAAAACTAAGAGTTTAGAGAGAGTTTAGGCCTAAGCAAAAGTAATTAGAATGTAAAAGTATGAGATATTCTCGACCCAAAACACTACAAAATAAATATAAGGTTTACTAAACTAAGACGCAAAAACGGGGTCAAAACCCGAAGTCAGGTTGCCACGGTCGTGGTGAAAACACCACGGTCATGGCGCCTTAAAGTTGTCCAGGCAGTAGCTATACTTCAAACGTACTGATTCTATGAAGATCAGGAGCCACGGTCGTGGCAAAATCACCACGACCGTGGTGACCTGATTTCGTCTAATCAGTCTCAAGTCTTCAATAATCTGTTTTGCTTGCTACAGGTGCCCAAGACCGTGGTGTATGTGCCACGGCCGTGGTGGCCTTCTTCCTTCAATTCCTCCAAGGTTGACTCACTCGAGCATCTCCAAAGTACGAGCCACGCACCCTCGAACATGCCCCAAGTCCCTAGATCACAAAAGTTCTCCAACACGTGCCAATTCTCTTGAAATACCTCAAAAACAACCAAACACTTGTGAAGTATAATTGAAATCCAAAGGAAGGAAAAACCATGCAATCCTAACTCTAAATTCTCTAAAGCTACATGCAATGAGACTTAAAATGAGCTATAATATGCACTGAAACGGACTGATCACTATATAATGTACTATGGGCTATTTTGTGACGCGACCCTATACTTTCACTTGCAAACATATTTAAACTTTTGTTAATAAATGGAAGCCGGCATCACGTATCATTAACCTAAAATTAATCAAGTGTCTCAAATTTTGTCTGTCTTTTGAGTTTGTTCGCGTAATAAAAAGTATACTCATATAATTTGAATAATTTTTCTATACATAATTTTAAGTGCTAATTTTTTTTATTTATGTATTAGAATTTGAAAATTATGAAAAGCAAATCTCTATTCGATAAGTGAAGAGGTGGGGATACCAAAAATCTATATTATTCTTTTTTTAATTAATAATTAAATGGAACAAATATCTCTCTATAACTAATTTTTCATTTTGAAAAATATATTCTAAAAAATTATCGAATTTTCCTTTTTACTTATACATTCGCGCACATCGCGTGCATTTAATACTAGGAAGCCATCCCATCCTTTGCTATGGCAACAGCAAAAATCCCGAAATCAATAACAAAGAAATTAGACGCAATCAACAGGACATTCTTCTGGAAAAATCGCACTGAGTCGACAGGCATTCCACTTATTGCTTGGGATAAAATATGTGCCCCAAGAGTTTTAGGAGGCCTTGGTCTACGGAAAGCTCATCATATGAACCAAGGCCTCCTAGCAAAACTTGGATGGAAAATTCTAGCTGATCCTGATAATTTTTGGGCAACCAAAGTTCGAGAAAAATATTTAAAGAAAACTTCTTTTTTTGAATATAAACCAAAGCCGACAGACTCCATCATTTGGAAAGCCATTTTGCAAACAAGAGACTTAGGGCCTGTTCTGTTCAGCTTATTTTCAGTTCAATTCAGTTCAGTTCAGCTCTAATAAGTTCAGTTCAGTTCAGTTCAGCTCTAATAAGTGCAGCTCAGTTCAGTTCAGCTCTAATAAGTGCAGCTCAGTTCAGTTCAGCTCCAATAAATTCAGTTCAGTTCAGCTCCAATAAGTTCAGTTCAGTTCAGTTCATCTCCATTCATTATTTAACCATTTTGTTTAATATATTATTATTGGTCTAATTTATTTTACTTATTATTATTGTTATTATTATTATTATTATTATTATTATTATATATATTATTTTGTTATTATATCTTTACTCATTATTATTACTATTATTATTATGGCTGAGCAAGGTTTGGGTTGGTGCGCGGTTTAACCAAATTTCATATCAATACGAGCATTCTAATTTGCAATTGCTGTTTCATTTTACCGACTAAATATTCACTATTACAATATATAAGTAAACTACAAAAAATTAGAAGATATGAAAAAATTACAAAGTTGCTAATAATACTGCAATACTATTTATGGTACAACATTGTCGTTACGTTGCATATTAAAGATATTTTGCCGGTTTGTGGTGGGGTTAGACGTATCTTTATCATAGACCAACCCAACACAAATCGTGGTTTGGTTAGAAGCACACATCAACCCATGTTTTAAGCTATCATTATTCATTTGATATTATTTATTTATAATATCATTTAATAACATAAAAAATAATACTATCATTATTCATTTGATATTATTCTAAATTATTAGTTTAACTATTAGTACTTAGAATTATTATTATTTATTATTGAATATTCATAATAATTATTATTTACTTATTATTTATATATTTGTTACAATTTAATTCAACAATTCAGTTCAATTCAGTTCAGTTCAGCTCCAATAAGTTCAGTTCAATTCAGTTCAGCTTTAATAAGTTCAGTTCAGTTCAGTTCAGCTCTAATAAATTCAGTTCAGTTCAGTTCAGCTCTAATAAGTTCAGTTCAGTTCAGCTCCAATCAGTTCAGTTCAGTTCAGCTCCAATAAGTTCAGTTCAGTTCAGCTAGAATTAGGCGAAGAGAACATGCCCTTAATAAGACGAGGAATCAGATGGAAAATTGGGTCTGGAAAGGACATATTCTTCTGGCTAGATAACTGGTGTAGTTATACCAGTATCTTAGAACTAATGAAGCAACGCCCAACTTCAATTGACAATATAAATCTTAAAGTCCATGAAGTTATTCGCCCTGATATGTCTTGGGATATGAAAAAACTGCAAACTCTAGTTCCCGACCATATATGCAATCTTATTGCAAGTACCCCATTGCCCTCAACTCCACAAAAAGACACACCTTGTTGGGGTTTAATGTCCTCCGGAGATTTTTCTGTTAAATCGGCCTCTTGGTTGTCCCATAACTGGCTATCCTTCCAACTTCCAAAGTGGGACTACCACTGGATTTGGAATGTCGATATTCAGCCAAAAATCAAAATCTTCATTTGGCAAATGCTCCACAATGGACTGCCAACAAAAGATAATCTTGTAATCAGACAAATTCCTACTACCACCGAATGTCCATTTTGTAAAAATGATGAGGAAACACTTGACCATCTATTTATCACATGCCCAATAATAAAGTTGTTTTGGAAATCTCAAAAGACCAAACTTTCTATAAGCAACATAAACCTAGATACTAATATTAAAGCCTTTCTCACCGAAAGCAGAAAATTGAATACACACAGTATTTCTACAATTCTTCAAACCCTATGAAGTATTTGGAAAGAAAGAAACTTAATAGTATTTCAAAATGAATCATATAACCCACAACGGAACATGTCCGATCTAAAAATGCAGTCATGGAATGGAATTTCCGTTCCACATATGACACCCTTAACACATCATTTCCCCATCCCCTTGCAGGTCGCAGAAAATTAAAAAAATAGGTTGGACGCCTCCTCCCCCAACTTTTGTTAAGCTTAATACTGATGGCTCTTCCACTCAGTCTTCATCAGAAGCCGGAATTGTCCTCAGAAATTCAGAAGGCAATACTCTTACCGCTGCAGCATTCAAATTAGGTCAATCTACTCCGCTTATTGCAGAAGCTATTGCTTTACGAAATGGAATTTTACAAGCAAGGAAGATGCACATCAAGAACCTCATCATAGAAGGAGATAATTTGGTTCTCATCAACTCTATCAAGGGAATTTTTCGCATGCCGTGGTCCATAGATACTTTGGTGACCGACATCAACAATCTATTACACAACTTCGACTCAGTTATCATCACGCATATTTTCAGAGAAGCAAATCGAGTTGCAGACTACATCTCCAAACTGGGGCATCACATCAACCAACTTAGTCTTACTATCGATGTCTAGAAGGATCTCGAGTTATACAAGCTTATTACTTTAAATAGCTTAGGGTAAACCCTTGAGAGAAGAGTTCCCTAAGTTATTCTTTGAATCAAAAAAAATATATACGAAGATAGGGGGGTGTAGGGATGGCAACGGGTGGGATTTGGGTCGGGTGAAGCATTACCCGCATCCATCATCCGGTTAAACCTACTCTCATCCATCCATCCGTCACCCGATTAGACCATCACCCGCATCCATCCATCCACCACCCGCGGGTGAACCGGGTGGATAGGGTGATCATCCATTTAAGATAATTGAACGAGAAAAGTTAAATCAAACTTGCAAAATCACAATTTATATATTAACTTCATGTCAAATTATTAGTTTATAGAAACATGTCGATAGTAATCAAAAGGGAAATTATTATACTAATGTAAATAAAATTATAGATATTTAAGAAAATGTGATAAACGGGTGATGGAGCGGGTGATAAACGGGTGATGGGTCGGGTGATGGATGAAACTTTCTCACCCTAATCCATCCATCATCCGTTACACATTCACCCATCACCCGTCCATCATCCATTTAACTCGATTTTTCACCCTTTTATTTTTTCGGGTAGAGCGGATGATGGATAATCCATTGAATATTGTCATCTCTAAAGGGATGGGGGTTGTTACAATATCTTTTGAAAGATTGCGGAGATTCTTTGTTAAAAAAACCGATGAACATGGAAATATAGGAAAGAGAGTTAAGTAGGTTTCCTTATTTCAAAAATGTGAAATCATTTCATCACATGATCTCCTAACCTTTCACAAAAGTATGATGATCACATAGAGCCCTACAAATGGAAAAACACACCTTTCTAGTTTCCGTGACAACAGTAATCTCCTCTCCAGCAGGTGTAACTTATTAAAAAACCCATTTTCAACGGTCCAGTCAATATCAGCCCCCACGATTTTTTCACAGACCATTTGACCACCCCGTTAACATATTCTTCCTTTTACGTGTCAAACTCTAATTCGACTTCACCAAACCCTGAGTTTACCATTTCTTAATTCAAAAATTCCTCCATTACCCACCTGGCCACCTTATATGAGTAATGACTCTCATCATCATCCTCGTCCTTCAATAAGTAGCATTTTCCATCATCCCCATTATAAAGCGTGACTACGAACTCCACTCCGTTAGCTGTTATTCTCCCTTCTTTCAACAATACATTATGTATATCATATTAATTTATCGTTAATTTAAAAATACACTATTTATCCTATAAAGATTTAATGTGCGACATTCAGATATGAAAGTTAAAGCTTAAACTACTATTCCACTATATTATTATTGCTTTTTTAGGCCATGTTCAATTCACATTAAAATAATAATATTTAGTAAAAATAAGTTCAGTTCAGTAAAACTCAATAGTGCAAAAAAGAAAAAATAACATGAATCAGTAGAAATAAGTTCAATTCAGTAAAAATAAGTTCAGTTCAGTAGAAATAAGTTCAGTTCAGTAAAAATAAATTCAGTTCAGTAAAATTAAGTTCAATTCAGTAAAAATAAGTTGAACAAGTCAATGATAATAATACGTATGAATTTTCAAATGAAAACTAATAAGAAAGGGCAATAGTTTAATGAATATTAGGAATATAATAATTTATATTCAACTTTTGTTCTTAAAAACTAGTCGTTTTTAAAAAGGCAGCATTTTCCATCATCCCGATGCAGCCGCGAATACCGCCACGTGTCCTCCTTTACACTCCTATTTGTAACCCCTCTATTCCCACTCCGTTCTCCACACACTCACTCTCTCTCTCTCACTCACCATATTCTTTTCTCCACTAATTCTCTCTCTTCCTTTCAAAATGGCAATGATGAGAGCAGCTCCGTTCGCGGTGTTGATGGTGGCGTTAGCGGTGGCTTTGATGGCGGAAGGCAAGAGTTCTCCGGTGCCGGCAGACTGCACGGGAGTGATATTAGGGATGTCAGACTGCTTGTCGTTTGTAACAAACGGAAGTACAATTGAGAAACCTGAAGGAAACTGCTGTTCAGGACTCAAGTCTATACTTAAGACTAACCCTGAATGTCTTTGTGAAGGATTTAAGAGTAGTAGCCAATTCGGTGTCGTTTTGAATGTCACTAAGGCTCTTTCTCTTCCTGATGCTTGCCATGTTCATGCTCCCTCTGCTGCCAAATGCGGCTGTTTGTTTCCTTTTTCCCCTCTTTTTTATTTGTATAGAAATAAATAATCTTTTTAGGAAGTGTTATCTTTTTTCACTTTTCTAATTTTCTTCTGTTTTGTTTTGTTTTTTTATTTATTTGCAGTGTCTGAAGCTCCAACCACTGCTCCTTCTCCAGGTATCTTCTTCCCTCATTTTGGCTTCACTTTTTTTTTTAATATTGATTTTTTATTTTTTGATTGTTGTTCTATTTTCGTATAGCTTTACGGGGTTTGCTACTTTGCTTTACTGCTATGTTTAAACATCAACTATTTTAATTAAATTGAAAATTTATTAGTAAATTACTGTGAATCGGTATCAATTATTATTTATTTGTATAATGATATATACAGCCCTAAGATTGTATACAAGTATTAAATATATTTTCTAAAGTGGTATTAAGTTGGGAATTTATGTCAAAATCACACATAAATTGGTGTTATTAATGTTTGAAATAAGTTTCCCTTTTTAGCGTTATACATAATGTTTGCCTACCTTTATTGAGTTGCACATGTCTTCACAAATTTAAATGTTTACATCTTTATTCGTGTTAAAATTGTAAAAATTGGATATTAACTGACGAGGCCCTGATTTTTAAAGTCATTTTCAATCTTCGTTAAAAAAAAAACTAGGTTCGTCTATAGGTTCAGATAAGGTCTAATGAAAACAACCGGACACTTTGGCATCGAGATGAATTTAACGAGTGCCAACATAATATGACTGTATTGATCATTATGCATTAATAATTATAGGCTTGTAAAATGTGAAAAAGTAAATATGTGAATAGTGTAAAACAAGATTACTTTGTAAAATCATAAAGTATTTTCTTATCTGAAGAAATTTATAAGAAAAAAGTGTTTTCGATTTGAATATCAGCATGCTTGCTGACTTTTCTGTGTTACAATTTGATTATGTCTGCTTAAAATCTTTCTCCCAAGAAACTTAAATAATAGCTGGAACGAAGGGTGGGTTTGAATTTTAAAATGAACATGTTTACGCCTTTTCCTTCTTGCAATCGGTTCTTTACCCCTGATTTTAGGGTTTTAGGGCAATCAATTTGTTGGACCATAGTTGTTATTCCCTTTTGTTTCATAATGATCTACCCTTTTTATGTTTTTATCCGTTTTTTTAAAGTTCTATCTATTTCTACTCTATTCAAATGACGGGTTTATTTTCTTTTTCACACTATTTCACCAACTTTTTGAGCCCACTTATAAATCAGTATGAAACGGAGGAGTATTAGTATTAGACATGTGTCGTGTTATTGCCTTATTGGTTGGATCTATGTTGATGTTACTAAAACTCATTTGTCTTTGTCAATTGTTACTGTGCAGCTGGTGGGGTTGTTTCTCCTGCAGGTGCTCCAGCAGGTGCTTCGATTGCTAACGCCCCGTCAACGCTTCCTGGCAGCAACGTAGTGTCACCTGCATTGGCTCCAGGAAGCACTGGCTCTGCCTCAGCCATCGGCATTTCCATGCAGTTGATTGTTGTGTGTTTAGCGGCAGCATTTAGCTTTTGAGATTGCAACTTTTTGTTAGAAGTTTGCATAGTGTTATTACCACATTTGGAAGGCACTCTGTTTTGCCATATGGTTTTACTGTACTACATTTCTTGACCAAGGAGTATTATTTTTGACCTTCTGGGGGAATTGGTTGTGTGAATTGTGAGAGGTGTTCATTTTTCTTATCTTAGACTTCTGTGTAGGCCTAACTGATATTTACTCATGTCAGACCCACTCTTTTATTTGCTGATATTATTATTCCTCTTATTATTATTGTTATTATCACAGTTGGTATCGCTCTTGATGTTTTCATTCTTACTGCATTACTCCTAATGACATTTATATTTTCTGACTGAATTGCGTGCCAAAGTGAGTGACATTCGACGGGTTAGGGGTGTGTAAAACCGGATATCGAATGCGATCCGATTCGGACATCCAAATTTCCGAGTAATGAATTATTCTACTTCCTCCGTAACAAAAAGAATGAACCATTTAGCTTGGGCACACATGTCAAGATAAAACTTTAAAGATTAATATCTCTAATTATGTATTTGTAAAAATTATAAACATTAGATCATAAAAAATTACAAGGTGAGACGAATCCAACAAGATCCTATATGACTATATTTTCCCTTATGTATAAATCACAATTTGCGATTAGATTTAAAACTGTGAATAGTGTCAAAAGTGCAAAAGGTGCGTTTATTTTGTTACGGAGGAAATATCCGATTTCGATCCGATTAATTGGATATCCGGATTATCGGGTCCGATACCCAAATTATTTGTATTCGGATTTGTAAGTGATATTACTGTACTCATGCGTTTGAGTTAATGTCATTAAGTTAAATCAAGAAAGAAAATGGCAGTGGCTTAGATAAGTTAAATCAAGAAAGAAAATGGCAGTAGCACTAAGCCACTAGTAACAACCAAGAAGATATATAAAATGGCAGTAGCATGTGCCATTGGAAGAGCTGCAACAACACTAGAAAATCTTTGAGAGTAAGAACTAAGAACAGATAACGATTATGTTGAGTGATTGAGTTCCCATCTTTACTTCCCCAAAAAGCCCAGAACAATGAAGAACCCTTTGCTTGAAACTTAGCTATGAGAAGGTGAGAATGAGAGGCGAGCAGACGAAAACCGTTGAAAACGGTGTCTGATGAAGGAGATAGGATTTAGTATTTAGTATTTGGAAGAAGATAAGGCTAACTGTTGGGTTTTTCCAGCTTAGGATATTGTGGGTTTGGCCCAATACTTCAAATTACATGGTAAAAAATTTATTTTTTTGGATATTTGGATTATCCAAAATTTTAAAATAGCTATTCGGATCCGATACAATTATCTGATTTTGAAACCGATATCTGAATTTCAAAAATCGGACCGGATATCCGAAAATTCGGTCAGTATAGTTGATTTTTTGGATTCGATTTTTTTGCACACTCCTAATATCGATGATAGGTCGGCAATATGGGTCAAGAAAGGATCAACTTTTGGGCAAACCAATTGGGTTGAGTAGTTTTGTGCTTTTTTATGATTGACATACTAAAAAACCTTAAAGAGCTAGCATAGCTTTTTCTGAAGGATGTACTCTAAACTATTTAAATCTAGTTTGTAGAGCTCTTTTTTTTTTGGAGATTAATAAAATTGTTGCTTTGATTGATTTGATGCCCTAACTTGGAGAGATAATTAATAAGTTGATTTGCTTCTCTAAAATGTGAGTTATTATTATTAGATTATAACCATTGTATTTATGTTTAGTTTTCATGTATTGATACTTTACCTTGTATAGGTTAGGCCTGTTTTGTAACTTGTAAACCTATATATTAGCAATGATTGATGAGGTTAGGAGAAGAGAATAGAAGAATAGAATTAGGAAAATGATTGATGAGTATTCATTGATATACGTAGCCTATTTGTACTATAAAACGATATATAAAAGATATACATCAGATCATTAACATAGCTATAATATCCTAAAGATAATATGATGTTATCAATTCTATCCTTAAAACATACAATATGTATATTCAAATATAATAGAAATGAGATTATCATATCAAAGATAGTAATATTATCTCCACAACGCCGCCCGCAAGATGGACGACCAAAAGGAAAGTACAATTTTGGACCACCAAGCTTTGCCAAGGCGCTAACTTGCTCATTTTGTGATAGGACAATCATAATCGACGACGAGCACGAGCAAAGTTGGGTAACAATGATATATCGAAGATGGTAGATAGAGTTTTGACTTTTGAGTGGTTGAGTAGTTGGTTGCGTGTGGTTTTGAAGGGAAAGGGTGTTGACGTGAATTTAATCACCATCTTCTAAGGTATATGGAGATATTAGATGAAATTTGAAAAATAGTAGGATGAGGGAGGGAAGAACGTGAGTTGGTCTTAGATTATATATTTGTGTTGAACAATCATCTTTCAGACAGAGAGATTTATTTGAGGATTCTGACAATATATTTGTCAATATAAACGAAATTTGGAAACCTTTTATGTTTTAAAAATGCTTAGATGAGGTTTAAGTCGAAAGTTTTGGTGTTGACCATGAAATTGTTGAAAGAAAAGAGTAGATAGTGCATTAGTACTTTTCTAATGGATATAGAACTGGATGAGTTTGATTTAACAAGAGGATTTAGATGTAGTTTGAGTACTATAGGAGTTGAAACCCAGAGGATGAGGAAAAAAATTATGAGTTTAGGGAGGGCTTCTTCCATAATGGAGATTGCTACTAGATGGAAGGTTTGGTAGTTTTGAATTGTACTACCAACATCAAGGAGGGATTCTTCTATTAATGAGAGTTTTGGGAGGAGGTGTAGAGGATGATGGCTGGTTTTGGGAGTGAGTTGTCACTACCGCCATTGTTAGAGGTTTTGGAGGGCTGAACAATAATTATTAAGGAGTTGACTAGGCTGGGAGTGATAGTATCAGTACCGCCATTGATGCGGGATGGGAAGCGTGGAAAAGATAAAAAAAACCTCTTGATACCATGATAATGTTAGAAGAGAATAGAAAACTAGAATTGGAAAAATGATTCTTGAGTATTCATTGATATACATAGCCTATTTATACTACAAAACAATATTAAAAGATATATATCAGAATCAGTAACATAGCTATAATATCCTAAAGATAATATTATGTTATCAATTCTATCCTAGGGCCTCTTCTCTTCTGCATAAAACAACTGAACTGAACCAAATTGAATTGAACCGAACTGAATTAAACCGAACTAAACTGAACTGAACTGAACTGAATAGTGATATGTGAGAGTAAAAGTATTGTCCAGAGCTACACTGAATTGAACTGAACCGAACTGAAAATAAGTTGGGGAGAACAGATCCCTAAGAAGATACAAGGTAATATCTTCATATAATAGAAATGAGATAATCATATCAAAGTTATTAATATTATCTCTAATATGATTAACCTAACCATAATTGAAAAGTGACTGCCTCCTTTTCTTCTCTTCACTCTCTTGCTCCCTCAAAAGTCAAAACCCTAAAAACTTTTGTTATTTAAGGGGCTATCGTTAACTTTTGGTTGATGGTAAGCCCCTACTTTCTTGATTTTTTTGTATTTTTAATCTCACGGTTAATAAAAATTTATTCTTTCACGATTTGAGAGTTTTTCTATACAATTATTGGGTTACGACTACCCATGTATTGGGTTGTATCTTTCTCATTGTGAGACTTTGGGTGACGTTTTTAGTTTCGCAAGACGAATTCCTTTGTTAATGAAGATTTGCGTGTTATCGCGACAAGTGTTCGTTCTACATCTACAATCAACTGTATCAGATTCAGTTTAATTTCGAAACTACAAGACCCCTCGTGGAAGGTTGTATCAAACAACAATGTGAAAGAGGGTATTCAATAATGTTAGGTTTCATCTACAACAATCGTGGTTTTTATCAAATTAGAATTTTCTTTGGTCTAAATTTTTTTGTATTTTTTTGTTCTAATTCCAATTTAAGATGTCGCATGACTTATTTTTTAATGAATTAACTTTACTTCCAAAAAAATCTAACCCCAATTGGGGATTCACTAACCAATCGTGGTTTTTATCAAATTAGAATTTTTTCTGATCCAAATTGTTTTGCATTTGTTTGTTCTAATTTCAATTGTAGATGTCATATGACTTATTTAGTCATTTATGAATGAATTAACTTTAATTTCAAAAAAAATAATCTAACTTTAATTGAGGGATTCACTAGATTTCATGATAATTAGAGCAAGGTAATTTTTCCTTCCACCTCTGTTCATCAGTGGCTGCCACATCACCACTTTCACCATTCTTGTCCATCGCCAACTTCCCACCTTTGGTACGACAATGGTAGGTGCTGACTCATCCGAGCAACCATCACATAAGTCTTCATCCCGTCGGCATCGTCGTCAACATTCAACATAAAATGCGTGTTCTAGACGGTACAAAGGTCGCCTATTCTTCATAGGTAAAACTCCTCACCCTCCATGCTCGTGGATACAAAGTTTCTCTTCAAATCTGTAGCATGCCACCTCCGGTGAAAACGGATTTCGACTTTGAGTCTTGTTGAGAAATTGACTCTCATTTCTTCCATGGATTTACGGACCGCTTTCCGACGATCTATGCTTGCGGATCTAAGAACTCAACACCACGGTGTACAAGACGTGGATGAAAATCAAGAACCTATTTCATAACAATAAGGAAAAAATGTCTTTGATAAGTCAACGTTTATGCTATCTTCTAACATTAAGTTCACCTTGGATTATTCTGGAATAAGTTAATGGGTATTAACTTTTTTCAATAAGTTAGATGAGGTTTTGGGGTGGTGTTTTGGATCGAGTAGTGGTGGTGATTGTGATTATATGTGTAGATGGTTGGTAACGGGAAAGAAAAGAGGGAAAAATAATTACCTGCTGTTATTTAACCGATCACTTGAACTCATTGAAAATTAACACTCATACAAGCTTAACTTATTCCAGAATAATCCAAAGGTGAACTTAATTTTAGAAGATTGCATAAAGGTTGACTTTTTAAAAACAATTTTTCCTAACAATAAAGGCCTGTGTTATTTGATGAGCGGTTTCCTAAGTTTCATTAACCCAATAAAATAATCTAAGATTGTAGGGTTGGCGGATACGGAGCGGGTCCGATTGAGATAAGATGTATATACCCTTATAGCCACCACCTTCTCACTATACATACATATACTTTATGATTTTTTAATGGGGGTTGTTAAATGACGCCCACAAAAATACAAAAAACGCCCACACTTTTAATTAAAAAGACTCATATACCCTTATTTAATTTAAATACTAATATGACTTAATTTAAACTAAACACTCTAAACCACCACCCTAACGTATCAAACAATAATCGTGCACCACCCAACTACACCACACCCCCCACCAACGGAATCGGATATGGCCGGAAATCCTTCAACACCGCCATCGTCGCGCAATTCGAAGGTATATTTTTATACTTATTTGTTACAATAATGTTGGACGAGTGCACATATTTTGATAACAAAGACTGATTAGGGCAGTCACGCAATTTACATTAATTGCGTCTATTAAAGATCGTTTTTTTGAAACCGATGGAACCGGTTTGCAAAACCGGTTGCGCCATGGACCAACCGGTTTTTCTGACCGGTTCCACTGTGGATGAAACTGGTCTGTGGATTGGTTCTACAAAAGCGGTATGTCCATGGTGCAATCGGTTCCCAGAAACGATACGTCCATGGCAGAACCGGTTTTGGGGACCGGTTCCATGGCTTAAATTTTTTAAAATTAAATCTTCTTTTTCCTTAAAAAAATTTTTTAAATATATTTTTAGTGTGATTTAAAATATTTACAATATAATTTATTAATAAAACGATGTTTATACTTTATTATATTCCTGATTATGGAGGTGATGGTGTTGACTAAGGCTACCATTTTGTGACACGGACGCTTTTTGTGGATTTGGATGCTGTTTTTGAGTGGGCCAAAGCAATTGCTTTGCAAATTGGATTTGTTCTTGTTAAATAATCTAAGAAGACGTAAAGAGATGGTCGTCCATATGTTTATTTAAGATGAAATCGTTGGCAGAGTAATCGTAGTGAAAACCGAGATATGACAGTTGCAGTGTGTAAGAAGACGAGAAGCCAAGGGTGTAATTGTCCTTTTGTTATTAAGGCAAGATTTCGTGATCAAAGAGAGGGTTGGGAAGTTGTTGTCGTTGGGGGAACACTAGGAATGCACAACCATCCATTGATTGTTTATCTTGAGGGTCATCGACAACTCAGCTACCTTAGCCCCGGTGCAAAAAAGTTAGTTCGCCAGTTGACTTTAGCACGAGGGAAACCCTCTCATATCATGGCTGCCATCAAAGACAAATATCCAACCATTTACCCAACCATACGACAAATCTATAACGAATGCATGAAGATTCGGCGGAAAGATTCTGAAGGAAGGGATGTTGTTCAACAATTTCTTCACTTGGCACATAAGGAAGAGTATGTTCAATGGATACGAGCTGATCGTATTACTGGTGTTGTTGACCACGCATTCCTAGCCAATCCTATTGGTGTGAACATGCTACGTACTTGGCCTCATGTGATATTGATGGATTCTACATACAAGACGAATAACTACAACATGCCTTTCTTCGAGATAGTTGGAATGACACCGACAAACCATACCTTTCTTATTGCATATGCGTTCATGAGGAGAGAGAATAAAGAAATCTACTCGTGGGTGTTCAGGAGATTAAAAAATTTGTTTGGGGTAAATGTGAATCCGACGGCAGTGGTGACAGATCGAGAGGCCGACCTTCTCACTCCCTTGAATGATATATTTCCGAATTCTTCACACTTGTTATGTACGTGGCACATCAACAAAGATATGGAGGGTTGGGTGACTAAGCAATACAGGAACAAGGAGATGGGTGTAAGATTCCAAAGAGGGAGATGGAAAGACATCATTAATGCCACATCTGAGGATGAATACAACAACGCCGTTCGAAATATGAAAGACATATGGGGGAGTCGTGTAGGTTTAGTAGGGTATGTTGTGGACACCTGGTTAGGGCCACATAGGCAAAAGTTCGTCCGAGCGTGGACTAATCATGTGTTTCATCTTGGCCAAACCACTACTAACAGGGTAGAGAACCAGCATTCAGTTTTGAAGTCTTGGCTTGGGACTTCAATCGGGTCATTAGATACTATCTTTAGCACCGTTCACCGAGCTTTAGAATATTAGCAAACTGAGATTCGTTATTACCTAGAGGACTCTCGTAGGCGACATGCCGGATCACAGTTTCCATTCCAGCATCTTATTGGCATAATTTCAAACTACGCTCTTCAAATCTTGAAAGAAGAGCAGAAAAGGATGAGGGAATTGAGTGACTAAGTGTACGAGCGGTGTGGATGTTCTCATCAGACTACTCATGGCCTCCCATGCGCTTGCATGATATACACAGCGATTCTGGTTCATCCGTTTTGGAGGACGCTTGTTATTGGAGATGGTGTGGACACTCCGATTTTTGCCGAGGAGTCCGCACAAGATGCAGAGCACTTTTGGGCTCTTGTTGATGAGGTTCTTAGTTCTGACCCTGCAGTGATTCGTAGTATTTCACATCTCGTAGATGGGGAGTTGCATCCCGGTAGTACAAACATAGGCGAGCCAAATGTTAACGAGGCTACTAGAGGCCGACCTCGAGGGACTAGGTCCACGTCACGTAATTTGAGTGGATGGGAGTATGCAGCGCGCGATAGTGGTCGAGGAAGAGGTTGGAGTCGGGGACGAGGTCGTGGTAGCGGGGATTCGAGCAGCACTGTCAACATACCGAACACATGTGGTAAGACTTTTAACTGATTATTATTAATATTTAATTATCATTTAGATTTAAAATCCATTGTTAATTAATGATTTAGATCTAATTAATTATATTAACTTAACTAACGTTTAGATTTAACTAATTGTTTAGAATTAATTATTAATTACATTTATTTGACTATTTAAATTTCATTAATTATTTACATTTATAAGTTCATGTGCATGTGTTTAAATTAACAGGAAGACGTATGAGTATCACGAACTATTGGTACGCTAGAGAGCTTCCCAGAGTTATTCTTGAGTACGTGGAGGGTGTTGTCGATGTTATAGGAGATGGGAATTGTGGTTTTCGAGTCGTTGCAGACTGGATTTTTGGTGATCAAGAACAATGGCCATTTATTCGAGAGGCAATGGCGAACGAGGTTGCCGCAAAGCCCATTTATTCCCGTGTCTTCTTTGATGGTGTAGCAACAAATGTTGCACGTATTCGATGGGATGGCGGGGAAGTTGGAGAAGACCATTGGATGTCTGTCATGCAAGACTTGATTCCTATAGCACAATGTGGAATGTTGTGTTTTCTCTGTTCATGGTTGGCACTAACGGTTCAACTAACCCTTGTATTACGGTCCTACCTTGGAAAGCTTCTTCTACAACTGCTAGACCACTTAGAGAGCTCTCGATTGGTTACATCCACTCTAAGCGTCACTTCATTCGGTTACATATTTAGCACCTTGGTCCAATGCCTCCTATTGCTCAGATGTGGAGAGATATTCGTGATAGAAGTGTTGTTGGGTGGGAGAATCAATATAGCGATAGAATTAGAAGATGGGATGAAATCACTAGGTGATTCAACGTCGTTTGTCTGTGTCATTTAGCTTTGCTTCTATTTTAGACTCACTATTTTTGCTTTTTTTTTCCCGATTAACCCTAATGTCATAAATGGTTAACACCTATTAGTAATTGAAATGTCTTACAATGTCATAAACTTCAAAGTCTTTTAACAACGCAAACGAAGGTCAAATAGTTTGTCAATAAATCATTATAATTAGAATACATCAACGACCAAGCAAATCATTCCAGTCACTAATAAGCAGCTCTGACTCGATCGTTCCAGCTGAAGTGGGGTCATCAACCTCATCTTTTAGCGTTCGCATTGCTGAAATGCACCGATTCACCTACTGCAATTTATAAATCATATAAGAAAGTTAATTAATAAAACATCATAATTAAAAATACATGAAATTAAAACAGTCTACAAATTGTGACACTTACGTAGTCAGTATTTGTCCTTTCAAAAGCTGCCTGACTGCTTCAGACTGATCCATCTGGTGCAATGCGAGGGTGCGAGTACGTGCTGAACCAAATGGAGTAATCCTCATAGCACCAATTCGGACTCAAATGGGATACCTCGGGATCATCTGTGAACTTGAAAGCTAGGATCCAGAACCCTAAAGCGACCCTCCACCTACTCCATAGCTTCTCTCCGTCTGTCCACATGCACTCATATTGCTTCACGTTATCCGGTCTTTTCACACTAGTTGGCAAACACAAGTCCATCGGAACATTCTGGACACGCCCTAACTGGCGTAAGCACCGATCTGGCTGATAAAGCTCCATGGTCTCTCTATAGCATATGCATCCCATGAATGTGGTCCTCGGCACCTTTATCTCAGGTTCCCGCCCTTCATAGGGCATCCATACAACCTACAATTTTTTTAAGATAAGGAAAAAATATATAATTAGTCATAAAAAATTGAAATGTAAAATTAATTTAAAAGGCATTTTAAATAAATTGCAAATACCTCTACTAGAATCATTTAATCTTGACGTTGCCGAAATGAGATCAGTCGATGAGGGTCTCTACTGGCTGGACCAAAATCCTACCTTAGTGCACGTGCATCCTCAGGACCTATCACTAATGCACCCTGGGGTGGTCGAAAACAAGGGAAATACTCGTATATCCATGCCTGCAAGAGCGTGAGACATCCTGCAATATGAGTGTAACCAGCAAGTGAGGCCAATCCTAACTGGCGATACAACCATGCTAGACATGCCGAACCCCATGAATACTCGCTAACACAATTCAAATCCTTGTCCAACTCTAGTATGTTTGCCGGTGCAAGTCGATTACCACTCTTGTCAGTGAACAATGTACAACCAAGCAAACTCAACAAATAACCTTTCGCTACAGAATCTGGGGCTCGCTCGGGTTGTTTCCTGCACTTAGAACTGATAAACTCAATCCTCACACCCCCGTTAGCCCAAAATGGCTTCGGTTTCTTGTGAAGCTCCTCAATATCACAAAGTTGTAGCAAGTCAACAAACATATCCTGCACC
Organism: Patellifolia procumbens; assembly: GCA_947645195.1. Lineage (NCBI taxonomy): Eukaryota > Viridiplantae > Streptophyta > Magnoliopsida > Caryophyllales > Amaranthaceae > Patellifolia > Patellifolia procumbens. The sequence continues at coordinate 28,597 of CANSGD010001355.1, forward strand.
TTTAATGACTCTTCAAACATGCATACCGCATGACCCTCAACTGGAACTCTCAATATATGCCACACATCATGCAACATTATCGTCATCTCTCCAAATGGCATGTGAAAATAGTTCGTGTCGGGCTGCCACCGCTCCACGAACGCAGAAATCAAGGGTGCATCAATACAGAGTGCATAATAGAAGGCAAGTGAGAGAGTCCACTACCGTCAACAACTGGAAGAACCTCATCGCTCAACTCATCTCTCCACTTCCTTAAGTCCTTACAATTATGTACCTTGTTATGACAAGTGAGAACCTCTCGTTCATGTCCTTCCCAAATCCGTGATGCAATATGTCCCCTAAAACTGGGTATAAGTGTATCATCTAATGGACCTCCATCCATCGGCCCCTCGACTTTCCATGGAGTAATCTTATTACTCTTACAAGATTTTCCAGGCTCAAATGCCTTAGAATTCACAAACTTCCCCCCTCTACCCTTCCTCACATGCACAACGGAAGGTGCAGGCTGGTGTTGAACTCCTATATCCATCGAAGAACTAACACGAGAGGACTCAACTAAGGGTGTACTACGGATCTCAGGCAAGGTAGGACTAAGAATACGAGGAAGTGGTCTAAGAATCTCTCGTTCATCCTCCGAAAGTAACTCATGGTCTTCCTCATATATCGAGCCACAGGATGGGTCGGAGAAGTTCTCCTCCTCACTTAAACATGCATCTTTCTCCACCATGTGTGATGAATCTCTTAATGTTTGTCTCTCCCTCCTAACGGAAACATTTACCCCCCTCGATCTAGTATGACGAATACCAGACCCATCATCTCCAACATCTTCTGTATACTCAATGTTTATCCTTTTAAACGTCGAACGCTACAACAAAAAACAATTATTTAACGTGAAAACTTTCTTTAATTTTATGCTTCTCTATTTTATATATAAACTACTAAATAATTTTTTAAGAGAATAAGAATACAAGAGCATCATTCCAAACTTAATAATATTGAGAATTGGATTCCACAAATTATATTATTAAAAACAAAAACTAAACTATCTAATCAAATTGATTAAGATATGTACATTGGAGACAAGCCAACCAATCAAACACTCAAATTTCCACCTTCAATATCATTGTGCTCATCATTCTTCAATTGATTAGTCCACTGCAAACTAATAATCTTACATTAAGTTAATCATTATCATTCAATTAACAGTACAATTAATACTTTCTTTAAGAATACAACAACAACAACAAAGCCTTATGATGTATCACATTTATATATAGTTTCTAGATGCATTTAGATTGCATTTAGAACTCCTTTTTGAGCACTTAGGTGCATAATGGCATGAATTAAACAAGTTGTGCTCTACTACTCCCCGTTTGTGTGTTTCGATGATTTTCAGGTTATTTTGATACAAAGTGATCATGAGTACCAAGGATGTAGCCTATTAATCATTGAAGATGAAGGTAGCTTGCGCAAGGATCACAATGCATCCGTTTGGGACAATTTTGACTTGGAATGAAGCAAAGAGCTAGTAAAAGAAGTGCTAAAACTGACACACCTTCACTATTTTTATTATAACTTTTGATAGAAAATTGATAATCCAGATATTCCAATTGGATTGGATTCTAGACTTCAAGAGCTTTCCAATGATAGGTCACACGCCCCAATCGGACGTCTGGTTTGAGAGATACGGCCTTCGCAAGTTGATGCAGAATTGCAGTTTACCCACCCGATCGGGCGGGTTTTGACCCGATCGGGCCTGAAGCACGGACAGCTCTTTTCCGAAATTCTATCTTTTTTTAATGAGACTTTGGGCTATTATAAATAGCTATCCTTCATTATGTTTTAGAGACATCTTTTTCTCTAGTTTTATTTTCCATAGTTCTTAGCTTTATTTTAGATTAAACACTTTAGATTAGATTAAAGGTGACTGAACCTCGGATTCGATTTCAATAAAAGTTCTTGCTTTCTGTCAATTGGTATTTTTCTCTACTCTAATTATTCTTAATTGCTTAGCTTAATTATTTATTCATTCATGATGCAATTATTAGGGTTTCATATTAGATTTATTATTGTTGATTTAATTATGAGTGAGTAGTTTAATTTCTAGGGATTTAGAGAGGGAAGCCATGTTTATACCATGATTATTTGAATTGCTATTAGTTTCTAGGGTTTGATGAGATAGGTTATGGTGTGATTTGTTCTTATTGAGTAATTAACGTTATTGCGCAGTTTCTTTGATTACTTGAGGTTAATAATTGTTTGCACAGATCCGTCTTACTTTTAGAGGCCTAGTACACACCAGTAATTCTGATTATGTTTGTGAACGTGCTGCATATGTTGAATTATGGGCGTTGAGACTTAACCATAGCTTGACATTGCTCTAATCTATCGATTCTCGACCTAGGTTCTGATAGTTGTTTGCTCCTTTGATTGGTATAAGCATGGTGGACCGAACTAATTCCCTAGACCTTTATTTTATAGAGTAAAAATCCTTTTTATATTGTTTTCTAGTAGTTAATTATTAGTTCAGCTGATTTCTATCTGATCTTGTCTGAAGTAGCTATTTGGCTGGATATTAACTTAAAACTCCGTCTCTCTGTGGATTCGACCCTGCTTCCCTTGACTACTATTGTTAGAGGACTGTAGGAATTATCTTTGATTAGGTGATACGACTTTAGCCTGTCACCTTATTCCCAAAATGATTTGGGGACTTTCTTTAAGAATATGTGTATCTAATTACATATAAATACTAATAAAAAATTAACAATAAATATAGCATGAGTTCTTATATATAAACTCTTGTAAGTTGTAAGTTTTTAACCCAACTTTGGCCTCTTCAGTTTTTTTAAGTTGTAACACCCTCTAGCAAATAGAACTTAAAAACTAAAACACTTTCCCGCCCATTGCAAGATTATGCCATCTAAGAAGATTATGCCATCTAACAAATAAAACTAAAACTAAAACAATTTACTGCAACATTCAGCTCATCTAAAAATCATGTATTCCCATTCAATCAATTATCATGTATTGCCATTCAATCAATTACCATGTAAAAAAACCAAAACTAAAACAAATTTGCACCCACTGCTTTTCAATCAACAAATATTGTGCAACTTGAAACCATTCGTCCATGGGTTGAATGTCAAGAATTTGAATGGCAGGTTAATGGCAAAAGTTTTGAATGGCAGGTTGTTATGTTCCTTTGTTGAACCGGTCTCAAGAACCGTTCGTCCATGGGTTGAACCGGCCTTAGGAACCGTTCATCCATGGGTTGAACCGACCTTAGGAGCCGTTCATTCCATGGTTCAAGAACCGAGCTTAAAAACCGTTTCTTCCATGAATGAATCTGATTCAGGGAGCGACTCTACCCATGGAAGAACCGGTTTCTAACGCCGATTTGGTAGGCGAAACATTGAATGACGATTGATATTAGGGAGGAAAAACAGACTAACCTTCACCGGCGGCGAGTTGGACGACGGTTGGCCCAAATTAAGCCTCTTCTTTGCACCCAGGGAGAAAAAGGGTTAGTCGGCTGGTTGTGAGGAAGATAAATTGATCGGCGGCTGGGGTGGGTGGCTGCAGCGGCTGAGGTAGGTGGTTGTGGCGGCTGGGGTGGGTGGCTAGGCAGCAGTAGTATGAAGGAAGGTGACAACAGGAGAGGGAAAGTAAAGAAAAAAGGAGGGTAGGTTTTAATTGAAAAGGGTATATTAGTATTTTAATGTATTTAATGTATTTAGTGTATTTAGTGTGGGCGTTTTTTGTATTTTTGTGCGTAATTTAGCTCCTCACTTTTTTAATACCTATACCCACCACCGCTCACTAAACCTCACCCCAAGTACAATGGATGCAATGTAAAATCCATCAAATTTACCTGTCGACGAATCCATAATTTTTTGGTTCTGCTTGTTTTTGGAACGTCAATTTTCATGCAGATCCTGTTTTTGAGCAAATTATCTTTCCTATAATAATTACCAAAAGAAAATAATAGTGATAATAAGAATTATGATAATAGTAAAAATTATGATAGAGTATTACTTTATCAGTATTATTACTACTATGAATATTGAATTTATATAATCTTTGTATTATTGGAGTTTATTAGAACATATTAGTCGAGTATTTGGTACAAATAATTGGATGGAATGGCATAAGAAAGAAAATTCAGTGGGATGGATTGATTAATTATTTTACTTGTTTGGTTCACCTATGAATCTAGAATCTATTAATAAAGAGAGGTATGGGTGTTGGGGCTCAAATGGGTGCTAGTAAGAGTGGGCAACTAATGAGCATAGTCCAATATAATCCAAAAGTTCAACCTTTAATGGGTTGTAGTACTAGCTACATTATAAGTCACTCTTCCTCTTCCTACTTCTTCCATGTGGGACTCTTTTCTCTCTTTTATCTTCTGACTTGCTATGAGACACTCAACAATGTGGATATCAATTAATAGGGGGGTGTTCGGTATGAAAGTGAAGGACTTTACGGGGGGGATAAGAAACCTTTGGGGTATGATGTTCCATGCCAAATTACTTTAACCAAACACTTTTTTTTCTAGTATGGTATTACATCCATTCCATTACAAAACCTTCCAACAAATACCCTAGAACTCATTGGAGCTTCTTATTATTGAGTGAAGTAATTCAAAGCCACTATTACCAGTGGTAACAATTACTGTTACTGGTGCACAATAATAGGGCCAGTAACAGTGGTAACGGTTACTGTTACAGGAGCATGTTAAAGGTGCATAATACTAGGGGATAGATTAATTATTCATATTAAATAAGCTTTAATGTGATAGGCTTTAGTTTTCCTCTTTTCAGTTACTGTTTTTTTACTGCTATATATATGCATGCTGTAAGATCTATTCCGGTGTGAGAAATACAAGTGTAAGCATGTTATAAGCTTCTTTCTCTCCTTATCTCTATATTCTAAAGTAGCCTCTTTTTTATTTCTCCCCAACATTTGTGGTATAAGAGCATTGACACCAGGTTCTGTCCTAGTGCTGTCCCAGTTGAACTACAAGGAAAACAACTGGTGAAAGTTTAGTAACAGAGAAATGTAGGCTATCTTTTGTGACCACCTAAGTAAAAATTTCCCACCTGTGAGAACACAAAAAAAAGAACATCAGAACCCTTTTTTTATAAATAAAATGGCAACAAACGGTACCAACCCATCCTCTCAACCTTTGATTCCCACTTTCAAATAAGGATGTCAATGGGGCGGGGCGGGGCGGATGTTGGCATTCCTATCCCCATCCCCGCCTAAAAAACTCATCCCCATCCCCGCCCCATCACCCATGGCGGGGGAAAATCTTGTCCCCATCCCCGTCCGACTCCCCGCACCCGCCTCATCCCCACTCCAATCTATTAGGGTTAAGGGAGAGGGAAAACAAAAGTTTAAAAGTAATTTTGGATTTTAGCCTTTGGGCCTTTGGAAAATAAAAGTATCAAATGAAAGCAGTAAACAACTTATAACATTTAGGATTTTAGGCTTTTGGAGAATACCTATGGCGGGGCTCAGATGGGGCGGGTGAGGATGGGGCAGGGCGGGCGGGGATGGGGCGGGTATGGACCCCTGCCCCATTACCCATGGCGGGGATGGTTTTCATCCCCATCCCGCCCCATCCCCCGCAAAACCTTTCCCCATCCCCACCTAAATGGAGCGGGTGCGGGGCGGGTCTCCACAAAACCCGCCCCACTGACATCCCTACTTTCAAAGGGAAGAAATATCATCTATGGAGTCTTAAAATAAAGACTATGTTTAAATCCCAAGAACTATGGGATTTAGTGTAGAGCGATTATGATGAACCGACTACGATATCGGCAGTGCCCGATCAACAGCTGAGGGAGAACCGCAAGAAAGATGCAAAGACGTTGTTCTTCATTCAATCAACATTAAATGATGATATTTTTCCCGTATATCATCTGCCAAAAGTGCACATGAAGCATGGGAGATCCTCAAGCAAGAGTATTTGGGTGATCAAAGAGTCATAAAGGTACGATTGCAAATTCTACGTCGTAATTTTGCAGAATTGGCAATGGGAGATAAAGAGTCTGTTCAAAGTCTAGAGTGACGGAAATTGTTAGTCAAATGAGATCATACGGTGAAACTATAAGTAATGAAGAAATAGTGAGTAAAGTTTTGCGCACTTTGAATGAAAATTGGAATACCGTAGTTCCTGCCATTATTGAGTCAAAGGATTTTTCCACTTATACCTTTGATGAATTGATGGGCTCTTTATTAGCTCATGAAACGTGGGTCAAAAAATCAAGTGTTAAGGTGGAGGAAAAGGCATTTCAAGTGAAGGGTGAGTCTTCTTATAAGGGGAAGACAAAAATTCGGGAGGTCGTGGACGTGGAAGAGGTAGTTTTCGCGGCCGAGTTCGCGGAGGAGGTAGAGGAAGAGGACGCTCCAATGAAGGACGTCAACATAGAAGCTCAATCCAGTGCCATTATTGCAAGAATTATGGTCACAAGAAGGCAAATTGCTGGACAAAACATAAGGATGAAGGAAAGGCTAATTTTGTAGAGAAGGTGGAAGAAGAGTCGAAGTTGTTCATGGCTCATTCTCATATCACTAATCCTATGAATGGTGTATGGTTCGTTGACAGCGGATGCTCAAACCATATGTCTTGCTCTAAATCCATGTTCAAAGATCTCGATGAGACACTTAAGAGTGAGGTAAGACTCGGAAATGACAAGCCATTGCAAGTTGAAGGGAGAGGTACAATTGCTATCAAAACTGAGCAAGGTGATGCTAAACTCATTCATAATGTGCAATATGTGCCTGGTTTAGCATATAACTTGTTAAGTGTTGGTCAATTAATGATTAATGGATATTCAGTTATATTTGAGGATGACTCATGCACCGTAAATGATAAGAAGTCTGGCAATACAGTCGCTATCATCCCCATGACTAAAAATAGAATGTTCCCATTTGATGTTTCACATGATGTGATTCGTGCATTGGCTGTTAAAAAGCTATGGCATTTGCGTTTTGGGCATCTAGATGTGAGAAGTTTAAGAGTCTTGAGTCAAAATGACATGGTCATTGGGTTGCCAAAAATAAGTGAACATGCCTTTTTGTGAAGGGTGTGTCTATGGAAAGCAATGTAGGCAACCATTTCCTTCTGGAAAGTCTTGGAGGGCTTCAAACTTCCTTGACTTAGTTCATGCTGATTTTTGTGGGCCGATGCAAACTGAGTCGATTGGGAGAAGTCGATATTTTTTGTTGTTTACAGATGATTACACTAGAATGAGTTGGGTTTATTTCTTGAAATTGAAATCTGAGGCGTTTGATTATTTTCAGAAGTTTAAGGTGTTGGTGGAGAACCAAAGTGACAGGCACATTAAGGCAATCCGAACTGATCGTGGTGATGAATTTCTTTCTAAAGAGTTCAATGAATTTTGTAATGAACTTGGCATACCTAGGGAGCTTACAACACCTTACACACCCCAACAAAACGGTGTGGCGGAGCAGAAAAACAGAACAGTGGTTGAAATGGCCAGAAGCATGTTGAAAGCTAAGGGGTTGCCAAATAAATTTTGGGGGCAAGCTGTGGCTACTGCAGTTTACTTGCTGAATATATCATCAACAAGAGAAGTCATGAACCAGACACCATTTGAAGCATGGAGAGGAAAGAAACCACGGGTAAGACACTTAAAAATCTTTGGTTGTGTAGCTTATGCTTTGGTTCCTTCTAATCTACGCCACAAACTTGATAGCAAATCTGAAAGATACATTTTTGTTGGCTATAGTACTGAGTCCAAAGCATATAAGCCATATAACCCTTTGAGTGAAAAGGTTGTCATAAGTAGGGATGTCAAGTTTGATGAAAGAGCGAATTGGATATGGAGCAAAGAAAGCCAAATGGCAACTGCAACACAACCAGAATGCCCAGAATCACAAATGGCTGAATGTGGTCAGGAACTCGGCGTGCACGAGAACAACAACAACAGCAACTAATCTCTATCACAAACACATTCAACTCCTTCATCTCCTGACAGTAGCAGCAGCAATTCATCTACAGGAAGTGTGAAAGATACATATGATCACACTCCGAAGAAATTCAAGTCGTTGACTGAAATTTACAACTCAAGTTCCTTTGCTTTGTTAGTTTCAGATTCAACTACCTATGAAGAAGGTGCACATGAAGTTGTGTGGCAGAATGCTATTTTTGAAGAGATGCGGGCTTTAGAGAAAAATGAAACATGACACCTAGTTGGTCGGCCGAAAAACAAGAACGTCATCGGGCTTAAGAGGGTATTCCGGACAAAGTACAACTCTGATGGGAGTATTCAAATGCACAAAGCAAGGCTTGTGGCTAAAGGGTACTCACAGCAACAAGGCGTGGATTTTGATGAAACTTACTCACCCGTTGCTCGGTTCGAAACAGTGAGAGTTTTTCTTGTTGTAGCGGCTCAATTCCAATTGCCGGTTTATCAGTTTGATGTGAAGTCCGCTTTCCTTAATGGTGATTTGCAAGAGGTGGTTTATGTTTCACAACCTGAGGGCTTTGTTGTCGATGGTTAGGAAGACAAAGTCTACAGGTTGAGCAAGCCCCGCGTGCATGGTACAGCAAGATTGATACCTTCTTTCAATCCATTGGGTTCACAAGAATTGAAAATGAGCCTACACTCTACTTGAAGAAGCAAGGTAACAGAGATTTCTTGGTAGTGTGTCTTTATGTGGATGATATGATTTACATGGGTTCTTCTCAATCCATAGTTGATGATTTTAAGCATAATATGATGTGTCAATTTGAGATGACAGACTTGGGTTTATTGAAAGATTTTTAGGGGTTTGAAGTGAAGCAAAGTGCTAATGGTATTTTTGTGTGCCAAGAAAAATATGCTACTGATTTGTTGAAAAGGTTTCACATGACCAACTGTGAAGTTGCAGCTACACCTATGAATGTCAATGAGAAGTTGCAGCGTGAAGACGGGACTGCTCATGCTAATGGGAGACTCTACAGGAGTCTAGTTGGTGGGTTAAACTACCTTACACACACTAGGCCAGATATTGCCTTTCCGGTAAGTATGGTGTCAAGATATATGCATAATCCCACTAAGCAACATCTGGGTGCAGGCGTGCAGCTAGGAGAATATTTCGCTATGTGGCAGGAACTTTGAAATTTGGCATTTGGTATACTAAAGTGCTTGGTTTTAAGTTGGTTGGATTCACTGATAGTGACTAGGCAGGCTGCCTAGACGATCGAAAGAGCATTTCAGGTAATATTTTTACCTTAGGCTCTGGAGTTATCACTTGAAGTTCAAAGAAGCAGGACTACAGCATTGTCGTCCTCTGAAGCCGAGTATGCAGCAACTACTACAGCGGCACGACAAGCATTGTGGCTACAGAATTTGCTATCTGATTTTGACAATAAGCAAATGGTGTAACAACCCCGAAAATTTGAACGGTATTTTATTAAATAAAGTCAATATTTTTGTCTTTAAAAAAAAACGACCATTCGAATCTTGGGGTTATTACGCCACATCTATTTTCTTTCGAAAATAAATGTAAGGCTAACTAAAGTAATTTAAAGAGTGATAAAAGTTGAATTCTTGCTAGTTAAAGTATCAAATAAAACCAAACTAATTTGTCTCCCCTTAACAATCCAAGTCCTATGATACTTAAATTTAAAAACCTCTAAACAGAATTGTCTTTTATTTCACGACTAGGTGGACTTAACACTACTTGTGCGCTCACTCTTGAAACGTAATCCCCTTTCACCAACCTGCAAAAATTTAATAGAAAAGAAAAAGAAAAGAAACATACAAAAATTAGTAAAAACTAAGTAATTCCAACTCCACCCCGTAAAATAGTAATAGTTTTATTTTGAAAATAATTTCATAGGGTATATAACATATTATAATATACGCACGTACACAAACAATCATACAAGAAACATTAATATAATCCGTTATATAAATCATGTAAATCATCTTTAAATTAAGAAAGGGGAATGGAAAGCCAGTAGGCCGAGACTAGTCCCAGTAACCACCTACTTCAACGGTGGGTCGTTACCCAAATAATAATTAGTGGCCACATCGTTTTACAGAATGTTCCTAGTGTGCACACCCCTCACTAATAAAAGTTCACAACCTGTTGGTAGTCTAATGATCAAACTCCACTAGGTTCACTACTTCACAGGGTAGCTGTTCATTACCTATGGAGGATCCAAATCCATAGGTTTCATTCCCTTTTCATATTTCCACTTTACGTAATTAGTAAATTTTAGGACAACCAAGAACATATAATTTACAACATACACCATACTATACACATACAATAACACATAATACATTTTAATTACTTTTGGTTATAAAAAGTCAAACGTCCAATATCACAGTACCCAAAAAGTCCAAAATCACAGTACCCAAAAAGTCCAAAATCACATACATCGTTTAATCATAACTTTTCCATAATCCAATAGTCATCAACTTACATGAGTTAACGTTAAGTATACCAGTATCAAGTTCCCTTAGAATAACATAATAACATTAGTTATACAAAACCATCATAGTAGACTAACGTTAAAGTACTTATTTATAAGATTTTAATAACAAAATTATTACTAATATAATCATATGGTACATATAGTAGTACTTTACACAATAATAATAAAGTTCATACAAATGCACGTTCGTAAACACGTAACACGTAATTTTCCTATACGGGATTCTAAAGTGGATGGACATTGTGAATTACCTCGAGTGCACGTAGCGTAGCAAAAGTTAGCCTAACATTCACCTTCTAAGTATTCTCCGTCTACAATAGCACAATAATAATTCTAATTAGTTAACTAATAAAGCGACATAAACTAAATTGTAATTACAAAAGATTGTTAGTCTTTTAAGTTAGACAAACGAATTTTTTTTTTAAAAGTAAGAAGGGAAACATGGCTGTACTCGTATAAGAGACAAGACCAAGGTTTCCTTTTGTTTTTTTATGATATTAAAAGCAATTGGGTTGTTACCCATTAAACCAAAGTTACTGACTTTGCAAAACATATTTGTATACCACGAAGGAATATAACAGAGAGAAGAAATGAAGGGAAAGGAAGCAGAGAAGAGGAAGAAGGAAGCTAGAGCTAGATCGGCATTCCGACAACCAGAGCACGACGCCGATTCGGGTCGCCGAAACTCCGGTGTCGTTGATGGGTCCGTTTAGGTAAGCCTTTTCTCTTTCTATTTTTTTTTTTGCTGAACAGATTCGAATTTGCGAGAAATTCAGAGTATATATATGGCTGTAGAGAAAAAAGAATGGTATTGTGTTTGTCAATGTATGGCGAATTTCGGCGGTTTGTAGTGTTGATAGGTTGTTTACATATTCAAGACTGTTTTTTTTTTGTTGTTGTTACTGTAGCCGTGAAATTGGAGTTCAGATTACAAAGGAAGAAGAAGAAGGAGAACATTACCAGTTAGCAAGAGAAGAGATGTGTGCTGAGTGATGTGAATTAGAGGAGTATATACAGGATGGAATAATGGGAGGTGAAGAGAAGGAAGACGGAAGGTGAACCAGTACTTTGGCATTACCAACGTTGCAAAACTGTTGGTGTAATTGAATGAATGAGATTATGTATTAAGTGTAAATGTTGATAATGATAATTGATTCACTCAATTGTCTGTAAGGCCAAACCCTTCCATTTCCTCTTGAGAAGTTACCAGAACACTATTTCAGAAATTTCATGATTTTCTTTTCTCTTTTTTCTTCTCAGAAGTCAATATGTAAGATGTAAAATAGACCCTTAAAAGATTTAACCTAAAATGAAAATCAAAGTGTTGTAAAATGTTGCAAAAAGTTTTAATCAAATGAATTGTGATTTGAAAATTAAACAAAGTAACTTAAATCTTTATACACCTCTAAAATAGTTTGGCAACAAGAAATTAAATTCTCAAAAGTCGTTGTATGGGGTCTGCCCAGCAGACCTCCAGCTGGTAGCATACCAATGGTCCTGCCACTCCACGTCAGAGCGCCTGGAGCAGAGCAGATTTCCTCAGGTAGACCGCTCCGGATATAACCTCTAGACTGGAGTTTAATAAAGGCCTCGTTTCACCTTGGCCCACTTCTAAAGAGGCCCACTCACTTTACTAGGTCAGTAACAAGTCCATGTCTCATATAAGTACCCATGCCCATGCATGGGTAAGGTACGTTCAATCAAACACTCACAAAATACTTGCACTTGATACTCGTTTTCTCTCTACTAGAGATCTTGTGCTCAACTTGGACTGACTTAGGCATCGAAGAGGCGATCCTCGGAACCACCCCCGAGGTTTCTCCTTGTTTTGCAGGTAACCACCACCACGAAGGACGTTTGGGAGCCACGATTCCACCAAGTACCCACCACCACATACACTGTTGCTGTCTTGGACAGAAACAATTTGGCGCTAGAAGGAGGGCAAGAGTAGAAAAGCCCAATCTACAACTTCGCAATGGTAGTTCCAACCTCAGAAACGCCCGGTTCCGACAGTTCAGGAGGAGAAAGCAACTTTCCACTGAGAGAAACAAACACGAGATCAACAAGAAGGGGTAGTGCTGCTACCACCAGATCAGGCAGGAGGGATAACACTATCACCACCCGCCATGAAACCAGGCAGACCCCACAGCCAAGCAGCTTAGTGGTCATGCCCACATCGGAGCAACTTCAAGCAGCCTTTCAAGTGCTGCAGTCTGCCCAACGGTTTATGCAAACTGTTGGAAGCCAACCTGCTCGAAAGAGAAGGAGAACTAGAACACACGATTCAGTTCGAAGGCAGCTGCAGCTGTCATCTGAAGAGGAGACAGCCACAGCAGACCCCCTATGCGGGTACAACATGACAAACATCACACCCACCCCGACGTCGGAGTATGGCCTATCTAGCCGCTCTGGACCCGGGTACATCAAGAGGGGTTGGCAGGAAGCAGAGTGGGATACTGAAATAATGCAGCAAGATCATCCCAGCATGTTCGAGGAACTGACACCCACAGGGTATACGGCAGGCTTAAGCAGGAGATCTGTCCACAGAGGAAATCCAAGGGGCGTGGCCCAGAATGTCCAGCCGCGACCCAGAACCAGGCATAACTCAGGAGCTGAAGAGGCCCTGTCTGCGCCTGGTGGCGGAACGGTCAGAAGGCATGCCAGCCTGAGATTAGGAACAATACCAGAGGAGGGCTCTGGCGATAATGGAGCCCCCACAGACCTCAGAGGACTCATAACCCACAGAGTCAACTCCAGACCCATTGTGGTATCACCAGCAGAGGAGATCAGATCTCCTTTCAAGTCCCCCTTCACACTTGAAATCATTGCGGCCAGAGTGTCGAAAGCGAAGCTCCCATCCAATCTCAAGTTTGAAGGGGAGGGAGACCCAAAGGAGCATGTGGCAGCCTTTGAGACCCACATGGAGCTAGGAAACTACAATGAGGCCACATGGTGCAGACACTTCCCTGCCACTCTGACAGGGATAGCTCAGACCTGGTTCAGGATTATTCCCCAGGGGACGATTGCTAACTTTGATGAACTGAAGAAGAGATTCAAAGAGCATTTCGTTAGCGGAAGTAGGAGGAACAAATCCACACATGAGCTGCTATTGCTGAAGCAGACTCAGAATGAAAGCTTGCGGGATTTCATAGGGAGGTTCAACAAAGAGCTGGTGCACATCCCAGAGCTGGAGCAGAAGCTCGCTCTGCACGCTCTTAGGAACGCCCTACCCCACACCAGTAAATTCAGGGATGACCTTAAATGGGTCACCATGAAGGAGCTCAGCGAGGCCCTGGCAGAAAAATACATAGCTGTCGAGGATTTCAATAAAGCATCGACACACGGAGCAGAAACAGGCAGACCTGCTAGACAAGATACCAGGCAAATGAGCACCAGTTCATGGGAGGCAGATTGAATTTTGGAGGCCTCAGGCCCCATCAGAGCAGAGGAAGAGAAAAACAAAAAGAAGCAGAGAGAGAAGTGGACCGGCTGAAGGCCCAGGAGAAATATAACAACTATAGCAACCTCAGCGCGCCAAGGGCTGAGATCTTTCTGACCAACAGAGATGACAGCAGGTGGCACAGACCACCACCCACCAAGAAGAGAAGCCTAGGCTCCAACATGACAGAGTTTTGCGCTTTCCATGAGGCGCCAGGCCACAATACAGAAGACTGCATAAGCCTGAAAAACGATCTGGAAAGCCTGATCAGACGAGGCTACTTCAAAGAGTACCTAGCCTGGAATCAGGGGATCAAGGAGAAGGAGCAACAGAGCGAAGGGCAAACATTGCAGGACAAACGAGTAGAGATCAAGGAAGGGAAAAAGAAGACGGTATACGTCATATTTGGCAGTTCTAGCTCGATGGGGGGAGAGAGGGCTCATCTGAGGCAGCTCACCCACCCCAACCTTTACTCCATCAAGCAGGCAGAGCTGAGCCCAGACCTGCCAAACATGACCTTCACGGCAGAAGACTGCAAAGGCATAAGCTTCCCGTACTCTGACCCTCTTGTGGTCACTCTGGAGATTAGCAGAGTAGATGTGCGAAGAATACTGGTAGATGGCGGGAGCGCCGTGAATATCCTTTATAAGGACACCTTCGATAAAATGGAGCTGGATCGTTCAATGCTGAAGCAAGGAGGAACTCCAATCGTCGGATTCACGGGGAACTCCATCATCCCAGAGGGGAAAATACATCTGATAGTGACCACAGAGGGGCAGAACGGAGTGAAAAGAACGGTAGTACAAGAGTTTCTGGTAGTAGACCTCCCGTCACCGTACAACGCTCTGATGGGAAGGAAGTTCATCGAGGCGGTACACGGAATCCCGTCAACCCATCATCAGACCATGCTTTTCTTAAGCAGCACTGGAGAGGTGGGCAGACTGAAGGGAGACCAGAGAGCAGCTAGGTCATGCAATCTGACCGCTCTGAAGAAGGATAAAAGACCTCCTCCTCATGACCACTCTGGTTCCAGGAGAAAGAGGAGGAAGGAAAAGAAAGAAGCAAAGAAGAAAGAGGCTGAAGAAGCCAAGAAGGACCAGGCTGAAGAAGCCGGGAAGGAAAGAAAGGAAGGAAAGGCCGAAGAGGCCAAGCAAAGAGAGGAAGAGTGCGTTGCTATCAGTGAGGCCGATGCTCGGCCAGAAGCAGAGCAGGAAGCAAATAAGCCTAAACCGGGGGAAGAGACCGAAGAGGTACTCTTGGGACCGGAAGAAGGCAGGGCAGTCAGAATAGGCAAAGACCTGGATCCTGAAACCAGAGTCAACCTAATCAGTCTGCTGAAGGAGAATGCAGATGTGTTCGCTTTCTCAGCAGCTGAGATGCCTGGGGTGGACCCCGCCACCATCAACCACAAGTTAAACACTGCTGCAGGATACAAACCTGTGAAGCAGAAGAGGAGGAACTACTCTGCGGAGAAAAATAAAGCCATCGAGGAAGAAGTTCAGAAGCTGCTTGAGGCAGGGTTCATAGAGCCCTGCAAGTACCCAGAATGGCTGGCCAATGTGGTGATGGTTAAGAAGGCGAACGGGAGCTGGAGGATGTGTGTTGACTTAACAGACCTCAATAAAGCGTCCCTTGCCAAGAATCAACCAGCTAGTAGACTCTACCAGTGGTCATGCTCTGCTCAGCTTCATGGACGCGTTCAACGGATACCATCAGATCTTCATGGACCCTGCAGACAAAGAGAAGACGGCATTTATCACCCCTATCGGGGTATTTTGCTATGTCATGATGCCCTTCGGCTGAAGAATGCAGGCGCCACCTATCAAAGGCTGATGGATCAGGTCTTTGCAGGTCAGAGGGGAAGGAATCTGGAGGTGTACGTGGATGACGTCATCACCAAGAGCAAAACTGAGACTGACCATATAGCAGACCTCAAGGAAACCTTCGCCAACCTCCGCAAACACAACATGAAACTGAATCCTAAAAAATGCGTGTTCGGAGTACGGTCAGGGAAATTTCTGGGCTATCTGGTCAGTGAAAGGGGGATCGACGCGAATCCCGACAAAGTGAAAGCAGCTATGGATCTGCCAGAGCCTAAAAGCATTAGAGACATCCAGAGGCTGACAGGCAGAATGACAGCCCTGTCCAGATTCATAGCTCAGTCTGCGGAGAAAGCTCTCCCATTCTTCAAAATATTGAAGGGGAACAAAGAGTTCAGGTGGGAAGCAGAGCAGAGGGAGGCATTCCAGAAGTTGAAGTCACACCTCTCTGGTCTGCCAACACTGGCCAGACCCAAGACAGGGGAAGCTCTCTTCCTATACATTGTCGTTACTGCTGCAACTGTGAGTGCAGTCCTGCTGAAGGAAGAGAACAAGAAGCAGCAGCCGGTATATTTTGTGAGCCACACCCTCACGGGTGCAGAAACACGCTACCCATTGATAGAGAAGGCACCCTACGCAGTAGTGCTGGCCACCAGAAAGCTGAGGCCATATTTCGACGCACATCCCGTCACTGTGCTGACAAATATGCCTCTGGAAAAGGCAATGGAGAAGGTAGACAAATCGGGGAGAATCATGAACTGGGCCCTGGAGCTGACAGGGTTCGGTATCAAATTCGCCCCACGAACCGCCATAAAAGCACAAGCTCTGGCTGATTTCCTAGCAGAGTGTGCCTATCAGGAAGCAGTAGTAGAGCCCAGAGCCTGGGAAGTCTTTACAGATGGGTCTGCAACCATCAACGGCTCTGGGGCAGGCGTGGTCATCAGAACCCCAGAAGGAAAAATCATTGAATACGCCTTGAAGTTCATGTTTTCAGCAACCAATAATGAATCAGAGTACGAAGCGACCATCGCTGGACTGCAGCTCTGCCAGACCCTGGAAGCCAAGCACGTCCACCTCAAAATTGACTCTCAGTTGGTAACCAACCAAGTCAAGGGGGAGTATGAGGTCAAGGAGCCGACGATGCAGAGCTACCTAGCCAGGATGAGGTCTCTGATTTCAAATTTTGAAACTTTTAGAATTGAACAAGTGCCTAGAGCACAGAACGCACAAGCAGATGCTCTGTCCAAATTGGGAAGCAGCAGTATGGAGGAGCTGAACAGGTCTGTTCTGGTGGAAGTCAAACCCACCAGTGCGATCTGCGAGGATGCAGAGCGAGTTTTGGAGCTAGAAGATATGCCAGAGTGGATCAAGGAGATCGCTGAGTATAAGCAGACTGGTAAATTACCAGAAGGGAAGATGAAAGCAAGAAAGCTCAAGCTGACAGCATGCAGATACTGCCTGATCGGGGACGAACTATACAGGAAGCCTTTCTCTCTGCCCCTACTCAAATGCGTAGGGCAGAGAGATGCAGACTACATATTGAGAGAGATCCATGAGGGACTCTGCGGACACCATATCGGACCAAGAGCTCTGGCCCATAAGGCTCTCAGAGCCGGCTATTATTTGCCCACAATGAAAGCTGACTCTGAGACTCTGGTGAAAAAGTGCGACAGCTGCCAAAGGTTCGCGCCGAACATCAATCTGCCCGCAAACGACCTCATGCCAATCTACAACCCTATCCCATTCGCCCAATGGGGGCTAGACATTCTAGGACCCTTCACAACGGCCCAATATCAGAAGAGATGGTTAATTGTGGGGGTAGACTACTTCACTAAGTGGATAGAGGCAGAAGCCCTATACACCATCACAGAAGCAGCCGTCAGAAAGTTCTTGTGGCAGAGCATCATCACCAGATACGGGATTCCGAAGGCTTTCGTCTTCGACCACGGGAGACAGTTTGACAACATGCCCCTGTCAGGGTGGTTGGAGCAGTTTGGGATCAAATATGCCCTATCTTCAGTCTGCAACCCTCAGTGCAGTGGTCAGGCCGAAGCCGCTAACAAGCAGATCCTGATAGGTCTGCAAAAGAAGCTGGAGGAGCAAAAAAGTAAGTGGCTAGAGGAGCTGCCTAACACTCTGTGGTCAATCAGAACCACAGTCAAAGAGTCAACTGGGCAGACCCCCTTCCACCTGGTGTATGGTTCTGAAGCTGTCATGCCTGTTGAAATCGGGTCCGAGAGTCTGAGGATCAGCCTATTTGAGTCAGGTCTGAACGACGAAGCTCTGAAAACAAATCTAGACCTGCTGGATGAGTACAGAAACGAAGCTAGGTTCAGAATGGAAGCCTACAAAGCCAGAGTCAACAGATACTATAACCGGAAAGTGAGGGCTAGGCCTCTGGAGGTAGGGGATCTGGTGCTCAGAAATGCAGCAGCTGTGCAGAAAGACAAAATACACGGAAAGCTGTCGGCTAAGTGGGAGGGACCCTACCAGGTTAGTGAAGAGCTATACCCTGGAACCTACAGACTGAAAAGGATGGATGGAAGCGAACTGAAAAGCAACTGGAACGCCCGAATACTGAAAAAATACTTCGTGGAACCCAGATTGTATCAAAAAACTCCCATGAATGAAAGGCCTTTGAGCCACCTTTTATCCACCACTCTCTATTTCGCATTAAACCCCCATCCCCTTATCTATTCTTTATGAAAAATAAAATGTCAAAATCAGACAGACCCTTAGCAGACTGAGAAAAAATACCACAGTCTGGCAAAAGAAAACAGGGTCTGAGTCAGACTGAAGGCTGAAGAGGCTCTCCAGACACGAAAGGTTAACTCTGTCCAGAGCCCATGAGGCCCACAGAGTGATCGGATGCCGGCTCGACTTAGCGATGTCATAGACCTCTACCTCTAAACCTGCGGGGCCGAAGGCCCAAAAAGCAGCAAGGATAAGTCATAGACACCTAAGGCTAATGGGGACGCCAGAGTTCCTAAGAACCAAAACGTACCCCGACACGAAAAAGATGGCAGAAGGAGCTAAAGGGCGAACCCCAAAACTCCCAGAATCATCATGACTTAGGGCGTCAAAATACCTCATTTGCTATGCTATTGTTGAATTTTTGTCACCCATAAGGCAGGGCAGAAGAGTAAAGGGCCCCTAAAGTCCCAGCTCTGAGCAAATCTCACCGGCCACCTAGCCAAGTAAACGAAAACACTCAGATATATTGTGTGATGGCACGGTAGACTCAGCATCAGAGCAGAGTGCAAGCACTTAGCAGAAATAACAAAACTTGGCATGCACCAAACAGAAAGCATAAAAGTCAACAGAAGAACACAACTTGCATTACCGGAAAAATACTTATATCTTACATAAAAGATCTAGCTATAAGCCAGATCAGAGTGCTACAGAATACTACAACAACGGCGGCTACCTAACCAAAAGAAGGGAGCAAATACAGATGAAAAGGAAATGTTTGACTATTTAATTACAAATATTACAAGATAAGTCAATTAGGATATCATCGGAGGGCAAAAACGGAGGACTGCAATCAGTTCAGCACAGGCTCCCAGCTCATCTATCTCAGCAGCTCAGACAGGAGTCACAAGAAGACTGAGGTGAAGCATGAGATAGCCGCCCGAGTTCCTATTGCTTAGGAACAGAGCTGCCATCCTTCGCGGAGCTCCCATCAGTTTGCGGCTCTGAAGACTCTCCCTTTGAAGGCAGAGAGTAAAGCAACTCCAAGTCCCTGAGCTCCTGGGTAGCCGGAGGTCGCATGTGCACCTGACTGGCATAAGCATCCTCAAAGGCATCCCAGTTGAAAGAGGGCTGCAGATGCTATAGGACCCTACGGACCGCAACTTTGCAATCCTCCCAGTACTTGTTCCCGAACGCCTCCTCCATCTGCGCAACCCGGGCTGCCTCCTCAGCAAGCAGCTGGGCCTCTTTCTGCTTCAGGGCTGCCTCAGCCTCCTTAGCCTGCTGAGCCTCCCTCTCAGAAAGCAACTTGGAGAAATCTTCCCCTAGCTCCTCCTCGCTCTGTTTCAGAGCCTCCTCAGCCTCCTTGGCTTACAGAGCCAATTTAGCAGAGCAGCCTTCATGTTCAGCCTGTACAGCAGAGAGCTGACCCCTGAGCTGCTCCTGCTCCTTCAACGTTGCCTGCAGCCGGGCCTCGGAGGTCTTCAACTTAGTCTCCACCATTGAAGCGCGAGACAACGCCTCACTAAGCTGGGAAGAGAGCCGTGAGTGCTCAGTCGCGATAGCCTCTTCTTGCGCCGCCTGACCCTCCATGCGTTAGTTGGTGGTCCGCAAGGTGTCGCGCTCCACAATCAGAGCATCCCTTTCCTCCTCAGTTTCGCGGCAGGTAGACACAATCAGAGAGTTCTGAGCCTTCAGCTTGGCATATTCTGCTCTCTGCTGTGCTACCTCAGCCTTAAGCTGCTGCAATTCAGGGATATCTGCCTCACGTCTACCCAGCTCTACAGCATGGCAGAACTCCCCAATGAAGGCGCCGGCCCGCGCAGCCTGTAATCAATGAAAAAGCAGATCAGAGGAAAATCAAAATGTCAGAAACAGATGACTATAAAAAGGACAGACAACTCACCAAAGAGACATCCTGAACAGCGTAGTCCGGCGAGAAGCGACTTGCCAGAAGCTTCAACCACTCACTGGGGTCAGGGAAGGCCACAGACATCTGCTCCTGCCCCTGAGCCTCATGCTGGTCATCCGCCGATTCCCTCTGCAGAGAACCTGAGCCAAAAGAAAGTCCAGTTAGTTCCACAGAAGGGAAAAGGCCGGACCTAAGACCAGGTAAGGGGTACACACCTTTGGTGACGACATCGTCCTCAACAACAATGATCCGAGGGGAGTCAGCAGGGAGACGATTCTTCTTTTGAGGGGGAGCTCCTCCCTTACCCTGCCTCTCTGCTGGTCTCTTCTGGGAATGAGAAGAGACCTCAGGCTCAGCTATAGTCTTCTGAGCACCCTCTGCAGGGGATTTAAGCTGGCCCGCAGTTGGAGCAGAGGTCTGAAGAGCCACAACAGACTGCACCTTCTTAGCCCTCAATTGCTGCTGAAGAAAACAAAAGGTAACAATGTCGTCAGCAAAATGAGGCACAGAACGAATTGGCTCTGCAAGACAAAAGAGAGGAAAAGAAAACACTAACCACACGCGCCAGATCCTCAGGAGTAGGGGCAAGGACCTGCTTGAAGCCTCTGGGAGGAGGAGGAGCTGCCTTCCTGCTAGGAGGAGTAGGCCTCTGGACAGGAGGAGTAGACTTCTGAACAGGAGGAGACACGACAGTCTCCACCACTGGGATGAAAGCTGAGCTCTGCTGCTCCACCCTCTCATGCTGGAGAGGCTCCAACACCTCCTGGTTAGTCTGAACAGGCGTAGGGACGGCCTGCCCAGCGGAACCTATCACATCAAAATAAAAATAGGAAAATCAAGAAGGTGCAGGTAAAAAGAAACCTGTAAGAAAGAGCAGTCTGGGTCTGAAGAAGACACCTACCTGACGGAACCTGGCCCTCACTCTGGCCTCTGCAGACTGAGTTGTGACAGTCTTAGCAGCCTCTGCTCCCGTCCTGTCAAACTCGGTCGTGGCTTGTGAGACTCCTGACCAGTTTCATCAGACTGAGCAGCCTCTGCCTCCGTCCTGTCAAACTCGATCATGGCTTGGTGGGACTCCTGACCAGCTCCATCAGGCTGAGCAGAACCGTCCACTGGAGTAGGTTCTTTCTCCGTCCTGTCAAACTCGGTCGCCGCTTGGTCAGGCTCTCCCATGGGCACATCCTCCACCACAGGTGGTTCTGAAAGTAAGCAGAGAAAATGAGAAGTGATTAACAGAATGCACACAAGCAGGAAGAGTACCCTGGGGTTCATCGTAAGTAGTACCTGGTTGCACAGGAGGAAGCTGTTGCAGGATTCAACAACCAGAACAGTCCCTTGCAGAGTGCTGGCCCCCTCTGCACTATCATCATCATCGTCGTCTTCCGGCAGATGCACAGCACGCCGGGAACGTTGGATCTGCAGAGGAACAGCCGCCGCCTCCTCCTCGTCATCAGATTGAATCTCGGTGACAATAGCAGAGGGGCCCTCTTGCGGCCGGGACGTCCCAGTAAACCTATCCACAAGTTCCGGGCGCTTGGTCCGGAGGGAAGGATGGTCCAAGGAAGTAGTGTTAATCTCCCTGATGAAATCAGGGACGGTGTAGGTCCCCAGTTTAAGTACCGGACGATACCTCCGACACACTGAAGACTGACTCAGACCCAGCTCCCAAGGAATGGCAGACCCAGAGTCTCTGCAATATCAGAATATTCGTTAGCTACAGCAAGTCAGAATGCAGACAGAAAATAATGGAAAGGGGCAGAGCATGCCCGCCAGCTCAAGACCCACCCTTAATCACTTGGCGAACAAACTTTCTGCACGGAGCTGCAGAACAGCAAAAACAATGAATGCCATGGGGCGCAGCAGAATGGAAAATGAAAAGCATAGTTAAGGGCTGGCAGAGCGCTTACCAGTAGTATAGTCGGGGGACAGATGGCCTATCCTCAGGAAGGCATCCGACACATCACATAGTGATGCGGCAGCCTGTACTTCGGAAGAAACTGCTTCCCGGCAGTAACCTTGGATCTGGACTTGAAGTAGTAGTAGGCTACCCTTTCGTCCCAGTTCAGCACATGAGGGTCCAACTGCTTCTGGAAGTCAGGCTTCACAGGGCGCAGAGGGGCCTTAAATTGATAAGGGTGCCCCTCCTCCGTCGGTACCCTAACGAAGACAAAACTATCCCGCCAATCTTTCAGAGTGAGATCAATGGGATAGACCGTCAGATGATTGGCTCGCACCGAACCGGTGAAGTAGCCGTACTCCCCCCTGCCTTTTAAAGTAGAACAAGCACTGGAAAAGTTTCATGGTGAGGGGGAAGCCCAGAGCTTCACAGACCCAAATAAACCCCAAAACCTTCTTCAGAGACTGGGGATTGACTTGGCAGAGAGCCATGCGGTACTTGTAGAGAACCCACTCCAAAAGCCAGTGGATTGGGAATCTAAGCCCAAACTCCAGCTACTTCATATAAACAGCAGTGTACCCCTCTGGTACATCTGCCATGCTCTGACCCTCTTGGGGAAGCACTACCCAAGACCCGCGAAGCGGCTTGATCTCCGCAGCAATCTCAAGGCAGTATGCAGCATGCGCCCGTTTGAACGCATCTGCAGATTTCTTCGCCAAATAAGGCTTACCCTTGCTGTCGTAAAGGGCAGTAAGCCGCATCTCATGGTCGCTGTACTCCCATTTGACTGTGGGCAGAGTAGGCTTAAACTTGTAGTTGGGAGGGAACCTGTTGGTTTCAGGACCCAACACTTCCTTACGCAAACCGTTCCAGGGGTCAAAAATCTCTCATTCCTCTGGAACCACCTCGTCCTTACACCGAGGCAGATCCAACTTTAAAAACGGGGACTGAGTGTCCATCGGGTAAGGCTCATCCGGCTCGGACGAAGAGGTAGATACCACACCCTTCCCACGGGAGGCAGCAGACTGAGAAGTAGACATTCGACACAACACAAGAAACAGACGACAGCACATCAGACTTGAAGTCACAACACAAGACAGTCTGGCACCTCAGACCTACAGACTGAGCTACCAGACTGGGGGGCAAGGATATGTATGGTATGTGAAGATCAGAGATAACCAAGAAATAGGATATTTTCTTACTTTTCTTACAAAAAGATACATGCAAAAGTAGTCTGGCACCTCAGACCTACAGACTGAGCTACCAGACTGGGGGAGAAGGATATGTATGGTATGTGAAGATCAGAGATAGCCAAGAAATAGGATATTTTCTGGCAAATGACGCAAACAAAACAATGAAGGCACATTACAGGCCTACAACCCAGCAAATAAAGAGGATAACAGGATAAACAAAGCAAACCCTAAAAATCCCACAAACAACGGTAAAGCAGAGCTTAACTGAAGAAGCAGAGCAGAAACTATCATCCAGAGCAGCAGAACGGAAATGAAACAACACCAAACAGATCTATGAAACAAAGAAATAAGCAACCGCATCTGAAGACCAAAGGAAAAAAAATCCTAACCTCAAAAGGACTGGCAAATAAGTGCGTACAGAAGGAAAAAGGGGAGAAATCCATAAACACAGGGAAGATCACATCCAAACCATCCAAGAAGGAAAAAAATCAAAAGTAGATCTGGAAAAAAAAAGAGTTTACCTGGATAGAGAGCTGAAGACGCCGAGAAAAGAGAAGACGAAAGCCACAAACACAACATGATCAACACTCCAAATTAAGCTCCAAACGCAAACAAATCCCAGGAAAATCGAGAGGAATCACTTGAAAATGGCTAGGGCGAAAAGAAATTCTTGAAGAACAACAGGGAAGTTTGAAAGCAAAGAGTTCGAAGGGGAAGAAACTGAAAAGTCCCACAAAAGGTCGATTCAGCCTTTAAATAGGCATAATTCGTCCACTCAGCACCAACTTGTCATCATTACATTCCTTGGGAACCCAAAGAGTCACATCAATTCAATCCAATTCAAAATGAATTAATGACCCTTGCTAAACACCCCAACCAAATGGGCGGGAAAAATGGAAGCATTCCGGAGTTTGTGAAGAGCAACTCCCAGACAGTCACGTACCAGTCTGCGAAAAGCAGAACGCCAGATAAAAAACAAACGTACCCAGCATATTGCAGTTCGCAAATACTGGGTCCGGGGGGCAAATTGTATGGGGTCTGCCCAACAGACCTCCAGCTGGCAGCAGACCAATGGTCCTGCCACTCCACGTCAGAGCGCCTGGAGCAGAGCAGACTTCCTCAGGCAGACCGCTCCGGATATAACCTCTAGGCTGGAGTTTAATGAAGGCCTCGTTCCACTTTGGCCCACTTCCAAAGAGGCCCACTCACTTTACTAGGTCAGTTACAAGTCCATGTCTCATATAAATACCCATGCCCATGCATGGGTAAGGTATGTTCAATCAAACACTCACAAAATACTTGCACTTGATACTCGTTTTCTCTCTACTAGAGATCTTTTGCTCAACTTGGACTGACTTAGACATCGGAGAGGCGATCCTCGGAACCACCCCCGAGGTTTCTCCTTGTTTTGCAGGTTACCACCACCACGAAGGACGTTTGGGAGCCACGATTCCACCAAGTACCCACCACCACATACACTGTTGCTGTCTTGGACAGAAACAGTCGTCAAATTAGATTAATTGTATACGTAAAATAATTATTTATAAACTAATAAATTTCGGGATATTACAAATGGAAGCTACACTCCTCTACTGTGACAACATGTCAGCTATTGCCGTGGCAAAAAATCCGGCGTTCCATGGACGAACCAAGCATATTGTTGTGCAACACCACTTCATCCGGAAGTTAGTTGCTGATGGAAAAGTTATCTTGAAGTTTTGTGGTACAAATGATCAAGCCGCTGATATCTTCACCAAATCGCTTTCTCAAGCCAAGCATCATTTCTTTAGATCACAGTTAGGAGTTAGTGACTTTGAATCAAGAGGGAGTATTGAATGAAGTAATTCAAAGCCACTGTTACTAGTGGTAACAATCACTATTACTGGTGCACAATAATAGGGCCAATAACAGTGGTAACAGTGGTGCATGTTAAAGGTGCATAATAATAGGTGATAGATTGTAATAGACTTTAGTTTTCCTCTTTTCAGTTACTTTTTTTTACTGCTACATATATGCATGCTGTAAGATCTATTCCGGTGTGAGCAATACAAGTGCAAGCATATTATAAGCTTCTTTCTCTCCTTATCTCTATATTCTAAAGTAGCCTCTTTTTTTATTTCTCCCCAACACTAATACTACTAAATGAACTTAGAATTTGATAGAACATATTTTTTCTGAAATAAGTCAAAATTTGCTGAAGAGCACAAAGCCTTAGATGCTTATATGTTTCCAAATCCTATGCAAAGAAACAAGTGCCTACTTGCATCAAATAACAATAACTCGCCCATCAAAACTGGTTTCATGCAAAAGGTGACTTATATTGCAATTTTAAGTACAAGAAAATACAACGGGCCCATCTAACAACGAGAAAGCTGTCAATCTCAATCTCTCAATCTCTCAATCTCTTAGGGCTTAGTGAAAAGGAAGGATCAAAGTTAAAATTTGAACCTTCATCAACCTAAAAATACAAAGATAAAGAAAAAAAAAATTTTAAGATGTCAAAGAATGATTATACAAGTTAATTACATACATTTAGAAAGATAATCCAAGAGGCTTGCATCTCTTATCCTTCCAACCGAACATATTTTACACTCGAATGTTCGAAAACATAACATCAAGGGTCAGAAGAAGAAACACTGTCAGGGCTGAAGTAGCATGATGAGCAGCACAACTGTTAAGCTTCTTCTAATGTCTTACGATTACATGCTCGAACCGCATCTCCAACCGTTAGAAATATATTGCTTTCTCCAACGACATCGACAAACTTGGCATCGTAGAGTTTGGTCATAACAACAGGCCCTGGATTTGCTAAAGAAAGCTGTTGAATAAACAAGACAGATAAATTGTCAGAATTTGTTTAATCACAGAGGGTGCTGAAATAGATGACCTTTGAAAAACTGTGATCTAATGACACCATACTAGATGAAGAGAACAAATATTGATTCATACCCGAATTTCTCTCTTCTGGAGACTCTTATTTAAGTCTTCTAATGCATGTATGCCGCTGGTATCAATATCAATCACAGCTGCAAAATTATAAGGAATTGAGCATTCAGATGATGCTAGAACCTACTTGAGCAGTTACAAGGAAAAAAGAAGAGTATTTGTCTTGATATTGATGGCTTAGAGATTGATGGCTTACGCGACATATCAATTATCAGATATTGAATTTTGGGGAGGTTACTCTCTTTGTTTAGCTCATCTTCATCAGTGAGCCATCTCAAAGTCCTGTAAGCATATACCGCACCACAGCTTGTTAATCATTATTTCACATAAATACGTAATTAAATTGAACTTACGACGATTTCTTCTCCTAATCAAGTGGGGAGGGGGGTTGGGTGGCGGGTTGGTCATAGGCAGTTGGCTGATTTGCCTGGCTAGTTAGACGAGCTGTTTTACATTGGCTGTTTGTAAATGTGTTTGGTAGTATCAACTGCTGGTGTTAGTTGTTAGTGCAAAATGGAAGCAAAAGCTAAAGGCAATAACAAAATCTAGTTATTTTTATTATTTTTATTTTGCACTTGGCTTTTAAGCTACTCAAAAGCCATTTAGCCACCTTTTTTACTGTTTGACCATATGAAATTGCAAAGAGCCAAAAAACAGATGAAAAGGCAACCTGAAAATCATATACCAAACAACTTCTAAGCACACGCTAAACATTCTGAGACAAATTAATCACCTGTCTTTGACATAATTTGAATTTGAAAAATAGATTGAAGAATCAACTCTGACGATCAAAACACCAGGGATTGTTGAAGCTGCTGGATACTGCTCAATATTCCTGTAAATTGTAGTACCAGGAAGATTACCAAGAAGTGCTATTCTTGGCCTAGTTACTTGCAACAAAATCTTGGCAAAGGAAATGCAAACCTGTTGAATCATGTATCAATAATAACATTAATATGTGAAGTAGATTGATAAAAAAGATCTAGGAAACTTGAAGTGTAGCATAGTTTGTCTGTTGGTATACCGCAATCAAAATGCCAATCTCAACAGAGATGAAAATGACTCCGAAGAATGCACCCATGCAAGCAATAAAGTCGAATTTATCAATCTTCCATAACAGAATTACGGCTTCAATGTCAACAAGATTAACCACAGCGGATATGATAATGGCAGCAAGAATGGCATTCGGAATGAACTTAAACAGAGGTGTGATGACCATCAATGTTAATAAAACAATCATTGACATGACTATGTTTGAGACTGCTGTCTGGCAACCAGCCATGAAATTCACTGCAGAGCGAGAAAATGACCCTGCATAACAAATGAAAGCCATATGCTATTAGTACATAACTACATAAGTAGAGTCAGTGTAAATGTATACTTGGGCAGTCTTTGGTTCGACATGGTAACCTGACCTGAAGTTAATTAGAGAAACTTGAAGTAGAGACATGAAAGACTGAACCGAACCCAAATATGAATTGCCAGCTTACTATTAGTAAATGATATGGGTAAGGCATGCAAAATTCACCTGTAGCCACATAACATGATGTCATTGACCCAACAATGTTCATGCTTCCAAGGGCAAGCATTTCTTTGTTTCCATCAATGGAATAGTCTTTTATAGATGCAAACGTTCTTCCAATTGCTACTGCTTCCTGCAACATACAATTGATATTACAATTTTTAGAAAATATATGCAACTTTTGTCATAAACCTTATGACATATTAGAAAACTTAATCCTAAACCATAAATATGCGTCAGTGCATGACTCTGTGGTTATTATATACATGTAGAGGAAAATTTTATTCGAGGAACAATAAATTATACGTGATCGTTGTAACTATGAAAGAGTGAGACAACAATGTGACAACTAATTTTGCAAAGAGGAAGTAACTATTTGTCGAGTTACAAAAATTGAAATAGGAGTCATATGACAGATTTCGTATTCTTACCGTAAGTGCAATCACACCAGCAATGGCGCCAATTTTAATTCCCTTCACAAGGTAAGGACCGGTGAAAAATATCTTGTGAACAGATGGAGGGTTGATGCCCTTATCTATGTGTTTTACCTATAACATCAGCATTTGATTTTAGCATATTAATTAGCATATGAAGTGTAGTTTTAGCAAAATAGTGGAAAAATTAAATGGATACTCGGGAGTACTTACAATTTGAACACCCTTTTCATCGGCACGTGTAAGAAACACGATAAGAGTGGACAAGATGACAGAGGTTAGGGGAGCCATAGCAGGGACCCAAAACAATTTCTTGTTCTTTTTTCCCTGATAGAACATGGAAATGTTGCGTTCATTACAAAACGGATGAAGTATTTCTAACGTAAAATGTTACCAAGATAATGCAAATTGATTAATATGAATGAACTAAGTTGAACCGAATGAAATTGAATATAAACGGACTATAGCCAAATTGATTATGCATAACTTAACTAAAATGAACCCAACCAAACTTAAGTATAAACTTACAATATATTTGGTGAACAAAATAAAAGCCAAGAATGATATTCCTATAGCCATTGTCGGCCAGTTCCACTGTCAAAGTTTAGAAGACAAAATATAACATTAGGAATTGAACTAACATATTGAAGTACAATATCAAGGATAAATAATTGAGTTAAGAAAAGATTGGCTTACTCCATGGTGCACTTGACTAAAAACTGAGTGCAAAACAGAGATAATATCAGACTCTTTTGTGAAATTTTTGATGCCAAGCAAGCCTTTGAGCTGTTGAAGACCAATAGTAATGGCAGCACCAGCCATAAACCCAACCGTAGCCGCATGAGAAAGGAAGTCCACCAAGAACCCCAATCTAATAACAAATCAAAAGCCACACTTATTTGAAGTCCTGCCCATTGACTTTTCAAGTGCTTAAACTTACTATTACCTCCGTATTCAAAAGGTTGCAACACTTTCCAAAAATAAATTTTTTCAAAAGGTAAGATTTACTTAACATATAATTTTTTCTTTATTTTGTTTCCATAAATACCTATGTTTCTTATTAGAGGATCCATTTTTTTTTGACACACATATTAAAAAAAATGGTTATGAGTATTAAAAGTTAATTTAAATAAGTTTTTGTGTAGTCATGTAAGCGAAATAAATAGCCAAAAACAGATTATATAAGTCAACTAAAACAAACAAAGATTGAATGTGTGCATTAGAGTTAGATATCGTGTAAATTGCAAAAGGTAGATGTTTATTGCCAGCGCTAGCATACATATGTACTCTTTTATCCCCAAAATAGTTGTTATATACTCTCTTTGTTTTTATTTATTATTCTTACTTTATTTCTCACTGTCTCTAATAACGAACTTTGACCACATTTTCTCTTATCGTATGTTAGTATATACTGTAAAAATTTGCGACATGTAGTTTGTAGACAAATTGATCAACAAATAGAAAAAAAGGGAGCACTAAACTTTTGCGACATTTAGTTAGAGAGGTAAAGAAATGATATAAAGGTGAATGGATGTGAGTAAATGTGCCAAAAGAGGTGGAGAGACATCTAGAAAAGGAATATGTTACAATATCTATGGAATGGGGGAGCAATATATCAACTTTCATGGTCTATTTTCACAAAGTTTGACTATATACTTTTACTTTTTTATTAATATCAAAATTATGCGTTCTATTAGTATTATTGATATTTGAATTTTGAAATTTGCACATCTAATTTTACACTTTTTATGTATTGCCTTTCTTTTTAGTGTTGTAGTATTGTCCAAAATGGTTGGAAATTTAACTCTTAAAATAGAATTGTTTAATTTCCAAGATTCCCTCAATATTAAAATATGTTCTTCTAAATTAAATATGGGTAGCACCCAAGCTGAGAGTTAATAGGGGTAATAAAAGAATGCCCTTAAAAAGAAAGAGTACCTAAAGAAACCAAGTGCAGCCTGAGTGATGCCAGCAAAAAAGGTAGCTGTTAATGCAAGTTGTGTGTATTCACGTGGATTAGTATCAGGATCAATCACTTCTCGTAGGAGAGTCCCTAACAATAAAGACACAACAGCCACTGGACCAATTGCTATATCTCTTGAGCTTCCCATGAAAGCGTAAATCAGAGGTGGAACAAAACTACTATCTGTATATATGTAACACCAACATAATAATTAGTCTTTTCTTCATTCATGGTTAAACCAACAATTGTATGAAATAGTAGTAGGATGTAAACTCACATAATCCATATTCAGGAGAGAGATATGCAAGCTTCGCGTAGGCAATATCCTGTAAATTATATACTCAATACGTCAAGTTTTTCTACTTAATTATTTCTAAAATATCGTACGTTCTTATTTTACTAACCTTTGAAATATGGAAATAATACCTTCAAAAATAAGTAACAATGTTTTGAGATCAGTGTGTATGATAGTCATATATTTACCAAATATATGGTCACAAGTGAAAAAGTTCCAAGCTTAAGGGAAAACTATAACTAATAGTGTGGTCAAAGTCAATACATAAAGAGTGCAAAAGTAAAATGGTTGCACTCATATAAAAATAACAAAAATAGATATTTTAGGTAATGAAAAATAAATTTCAAAATACATATAACGAATGCTTATAGAGCAATTTACTAATTTAAACTGTTTCATTCATGCATTGTATGACAAGTGCTCGAAATTCGTTATCTAAATAGAGCAAAGAGTGAGTTAAATTTAGAAGGACAATGTAATAATAATTACCTGAGGAATGCATAGACTTGCAATGGTAATTCCAGCAATAATATCATGTTTAAATTTGTTGAGATTATATTGCCTTCCCCAGTCAAAAATAGGGAAAACAGCACGTAAACCAAGGATAAACTTCCTTGAACTTGGCTGATCCTTGAAACTTCTCAATGGATCATCAGGAAAAAATGTTTCCTGGATTGTGTGACCAAGTTCCTTCCAAATACTTTGTTTTTCAGGCCTTCCAACACTATGGAGGGTTGGCAACGACTCGTTTCGACGAGACGAAGTTGCACTTCTTATGTGTATGTTTATGTTTTCATCGCTAATTCGACGACTCATTTTTTTTCAAGATTCTCACAATGAGAATCCTCTCTTTAGCTATAGAAAAGAAAGGAAAAGAAAGAAATTAGTATATGTTAAGTGAGATTGTTATTGTCTTCAAATAGCAATGCGTTAAAGCAACTATATATAGAAGCTTGCCACACAATGAATGAATCTGGATCTTATGTGATCTTGATTCAGAAATGGACTTAACCATCATTACAAAAGATGATTTTTAATTGATGATTATGAGAATAATTGTATACTTAATTCAGCATATACTTGACTTTCAAAATTATGGTGTAATCTCGTTGACTTAGCTTCTTTGGCTAAGGAACAACAGCCACGTCAGTAGGGTGGTGAATTTGACGAAACAACAGTAATTATCATATCATCATATTTCCGAAATGCGTCCTCGTCCATATGTTTAGTTTACTAACCTACTCACTAAAGTTCTTACATCAGTCTTCTAGATATCATTAGTTTTATTAAACCACAAAAGATGTCTAACTATTTATTTGTTTAACCCAAAATTATGGCCTTTATAATTGTTTTATGGTGGGATTTAAATGAACGTTGGTTAATGAGGTAGAACTTGAGGATAAAGAGTTAGTAGTTTATTCTATAATGTACATGGAGTTTATGGCAAAAAGTCTCACTTGTTCGTGACATTTTGGATAGCAAGAGTCTTAGTCATTAGTCTACATATCATCGTTTAAAAATGGAAACAGTAGTGTATAAGGTAAAAATTTAAAATTGTTTAGTGAGTCAGTTGATGATTTGTTCTAAAGTTCTTTGCTTACACAAGTTCTCCTAATAAGCATTATTTGAGTTTGTAATTTTGGGTTTGAGTGAACCTTTTTAAGGAAGAGTTAGAGTTAAGTCTTGTATTCAATAGAAAAGATTTCAAGGGAAATCAAAGTACAAGATAGACTAAAGGAAGTCTTTGTTGGAAATTAAAGTTCCAATTGGAATCTGAGTTGTGACCCTTGAGTATAGATTTGTACAGAGGTGTTCAATTTATGTTTCTAAAGAATCGAGTCTAAAATCAATAATATTCGAGGTTGTTATTTTATAATTGGGCCTAATAAATTTTTCCTCGTTACGACTCTCTTGTATTACGTTAATTAGGTATATGTTGATCATTTTAAATTCTTCTAAACGTTTTCTTCTATTTCCAACTACAATCCATCTAACCCTGATCTCGTAGTCTTTCATAACACCAAATCAATAACTAGTTAAGACTTGAAAACAAAATATTTGTTCAGTATTAGTTACAAGATGTAGGATAATCATTCTACACGCATATCCATTTTTATGTACATTTCTTATTTAAAAACTCCAAATGGACAACATTCACACCCAAATGGATATGTTATCCCTTTTTGTGTACTGTAAGACAAGTTTTAAATGAGCAAAAAGATAAACTTTCGTATAAGATGATTCAACACCGGAATATATAATTAATAAGCTTATTATTAGTTCCTTGTGTCCACTATTAGTATACATGACAAATTTCTACATCAACCAAAATAAGACAGCCATAGAATAGACGCCTTGACGGTCATCACAAAATAATAAAAGAGTTTATTTGTTTTAAGTTACATTAAGCTTGCAATTATATAAACGAACGGATAATTAGTATATAGCTAAACATACTTGTAACTATAAGAAAGGTTTCTTATCAAAAGAAAAATTAATTTAAAAAAACTGAATTATTGAAGACCAATTCAAACTCAACCATTCTTTTTGCTCATACAATGGGTTGGCATTGAGAAAGTTCATCTTATTCCAGCTAATGAACCTGGACGTAATAATAGCTTTTCTAATTTCTGACAATAGTTGCTTGTTTATATAGCAAACTCTTACACTACTATGCAATTAACAACAATTTCCCATTGAATAGTCGAATACTATATGCAATGATTTGGAGTATTTAATTGTAAGACGGTTCTTATGATGGCAACTTACTTAAATTCAAATATATATCAATAATTCTTCATATAAAAAATACTTCATCAGTTCATTTTTCGATTGCAACAGTTTGAGTTTTACGTTTACCAATATAATACTTTGATCAACAATGTTAGCTTTATGAAATGAGTTCATATATACTTCATAGAGAGAGAAATGAGTTCTTGTGAGAATGCATTTTCATGTAAGAAGTGAGAAGAGACGTAACTCTAATTAGCAAGTTACACAACTCTACCGTAAATGAATTTTAAAAATATATTTAACTTTTTGCATTTAAAGAAATTGTTTTTGGGCAACTATATATATATATAAAGAGAGGGAGACATGAGTTCATGTAGGAGTTGCAATGTGATCAAGAACTTGATATACACGAGCAGTGTCACGGAAGAGAGTGGCCCAGGCATTGTATTGACTATTGAGGCTTTTCCATACTTGAATTGCGGGGTGACAGAGGGAGGAAGAAGGAGCGGCAGTCTTGTCGTCTGCCATGGCGCCGTTTGAGAGGAAGAAAGTGAGAGAAAAAGATTAGGGTTTGGTTGTGGTAGGGTCAGACTCTGATTACCATACAAGATAATGATAATATCATTGAGCAGGCTCATTAGATTAATAAAAGATATATAGTTTACATACTAGGATTTACTTTACAAGTAATATTTACGGAAAATAAATATATATAAAAATCTTCACATATTTAAATTCTAACATTAAGAAGAGATACAAATATATAGCTTCAACAAACAAGTGATATTATTTAAAAATATATCATTCTTTTCGGCAACTCGAAGTATTTCTAGTATAACCTTAAGTGAGAAATTATATAATTCTAAGTATCAAAATATGAAGTATTACACGTCTAAGTTTTTCTTACTTCTCACCACAAGACCCTTCTGGCTAGATCTTCACTTGACTCTATATATCGATACTGCATTTTCATTAATCCTTTCACGGTTTCACCTTGTCACTGAACTAAAATTTTCAGTTGCTGGACACTCTTTTTGTGTTGGAGATCATACTAATATCTGACCTTTATTTAGCTCGCTTTGCATTGATTCACGGAATCATCACGCACCCGGCAATGAACTCTTCTAAATGAGAGATAGTGTTATGGCATATTATTAGAGTCATAGACAATAGAGATAGAGAACGAGAAAGCAATAAATAACACACAAAGAATTAACGTGCATGCAAGGGCGAAGCCAGGATTTAAAAGGTAACGGGGCTAAGAAAATAAAAGGCAAAAAAAACACAATTATGCCACTACACATCCTTGAATCCGCAGACCTCTTGTGTAAAAGTTATGTCTACCTATCACTAAGCCAAGAACATATTAGTGCTATTTAATGCAGTTTACTAGCATTTATCCTCAAAGTCTACAGGGGCCTATTAAAAATATAAGAGTCGCAACATTGAGCACGAGGGTCAGGTCCCTGTCAGCCCCCATTGTGGCTTCGCCCCTGCGTGCATGGTTGACTAGGAGGGTGCTAGCTACGTCCACCAGACAGAGGGATAGTAGTTTTATTATGGGAGAGAACATAATACAGAATACAAATGTACTAAGCAACACTCAGATTACTGAATACAGCTAAGGTTAACTCTAAGACTTTATATAAGTACCGTGCTTGGTTATTCGAATCAACAAATTAATTCAGGGCATATTCAACGGGGTTGAAAGAAAAACTGTTGAATATATAGACGATAGTCAATAGTGATAATTTCACGTGAAAAGATGGAAATTTTGTTAAATAACACCTATTTTTAATCAAACTTTGTAATTTAGCACCTTGATTTCATTTAATTGTCAAATGACACCTACTCTTAATCCAACTTTGTGATCTAGCACCTTGATTTTATTTTATTTGTTGGTTAACACCTTAATCTATCATTTTTGGCACCTCACTAATATGTTTCGGACAAATAAGTAAAAAGGGTCCATCTTATATATGCATTGCCCTTTAAAAAAGGTCCAAACTATACTGATATTCAAAACAGGTCCCAAATATGCATGGACCTGCCATTTATAGTCCCAAACAAGAAGGACCCACAACAACATGTCACCTAATGACATGGCAATGATGTTTTTTCTTTTCTTTGTTAAAATTGGGGCGCGACAAGGGGACATGCACGTATTTCGAGATGACTTTAACTGGATTTTTAAGGCCCTAAATGGGCATGAATTTCAAGAATCCCTACTACACGAGTACGAATAGGCCATGATTCGGGGCACACACTTCGATGTGACTTTTCAGGAAAATGAGATTCTCGAAAAGGCGCATCGAAGTCCGTGCCCCAAATCACGGCTTATTGGTGCTCGTTTTGTAGGGATTCTCGAAAGTCATACCCTTAATGGGTGCGCGACGACAATCGTTATTCCGTCGTTTAGGGTCTTAAAAACCCCAGTCAAAGTCATTAGGTGACCTGCGGTTGCGTGTCACTTCCTTTTTGGGATTAGAAATGGCAAGTTCCTGCATAGTTGGGACCATTTTGGAATACCAGTTGTTGGGACTATTTTTAGCGGACACGACGTATATATAGGATGTATCATTTTGATGAAACTTTCTTTCATTAAATGCTTAAACTCCGTGTTGACGAAATAGAATAATCGTATGAAAGTTGACTTACTTAGCAAAAATATATCAGTGAGTTGCCAAGAAAAAAAGATTAGG
Organism: Patellifolia procumbens; assembly: GCA_947645195.1. NCBI lineage: Eukaryota > Viridiplantae > Streptophyta > Magnoliopsida > Caryophyllales > Amaranthaceae > Patellifolia > Patellifolia procumbens. Next base: position 64,603 of record CANSGD010001355.1, read on the forward strand.
GTTTTAGGATGCTAAGCAACAATAAAATAAAATCAAAGTCCTAGATCACAAAATTGAATTAAACTAGGTGCCCAAAAAATAGATTAAAGTAGTTTAAGGTGCTAAACAACAATTAAATAAGATTAAGGTGTTAGATCACAAAGCTGAATAAAAAGTAGGTGTCATTTGGTACAATTAAATAAAATCAAGGTGGTACATCACAAAGTTAGATTAAAAGTAGATGTCATTTGACAAATTTTCCTAAAAAGATCAATGAAAATCACTCACTTTATATATATCATTCATATACACTTGTTAAATAGGGAAGGTAGATTAGGCCTTGGATCAGGCTTTAAGATTAGTATGACTACTTTTCGAAAGTTAATTAAGGGGGTGTTTGGTTCACCTATTTGGAATGGAATTGTATGGATTAGAAGCCACCCAAGTGTTTGGTTATGTTATTTTACTATGGAATATGATACCCATGGGTATCTAACTCTACCCAAATCCCTTAGAATCAGAAACTTACGAATCCATTCCACCTTGGTTTCAAACGTTAGAAATGAAGAGGAGTCCTCCCACCACCCTTTTCTCCAATCAACCACCCTCCCACCACCCCGTCTCCATTTCTGGCGACCACCGACCCGACATTTCCAACCGCCCTCCCTCCAGCACCCCATTTCCGGCGACGACCTACACCAAAATTTTCAACCTTCAAAGACAAGTTCGACTCAGTAGCATCGAAGAAATCAAGCGAGTCACCACGTCGATGGCTTCTCAGACCACGAGACCCTCCCATAAAGTCACGGATGCCGAAGCTCCGGCGAGTGAAAACCTACCTCCGACGATCCATCGATTACCATCCATGAATTGCGTCTTTGAGTACGCCGACAGCGCAGATGTCGACGACGAACGTGTGTTGGTTGTTGTGATGGTGGCGATGGGCGATTTCGTGGTGGGTGAAGGGGAGGGGTGGCAGTTTGTGGTGGATGAAGGTGGTTTAGTGGCTGAGGAGGGGGGAAGGGGTGGTTGGGGGAGGGGGGCGTTGAGTTTTTGGTTTTTTTTTTTTTTACTTTACTGTTTGTAATTACAAACTCTATTTTTTAAAAAAAATCTTTATGGACATCTTAAAAAAAGTTATAATTAATATAATATAAAACAATTTACAGAAAATAATAAAAAGTCAGAATCCATTCCATAATGAACCAAACAATTGGAATGGATATAGAACCCATTCCAAAATTGAACCAAACAATTTAAGCTTGGTATGGGAGTTCGAATCCATACCACTCTAGTATGAGATCCCAATCCATACCATTCCAACATTTTGAACCAAACAGGCCCTAACCGATGCCAAATTACCACCATTGACCGTACAAAAATATCTTAATGTTGTCTCTTATAATTTCAACACCAATTTTTGGCAAAGACAAAAGCTTTAAAGGGCTATCGTAGCAGACAATTAGTAGGTACTACAACAAATAACAACTACTCCAATTACTTTTTTTGTCAAACAGGCCCTTCCTTGAGAAATGCTAGGGATCTAACAGTTAGATGTTACCAAACATCTAACACAAATTTCAAAAAAAGACAGCATATGATCATGTAAAGACAATATATCACCATGAGAAAGACAATATATTACTATGAGAAAGACAATATATTTCCATGTAAAAACCATGATAAAATAAAAATATTTTCTACTGTCTTGAGTTTACCTTTTGCCCCTCATTTAATACGTAAAAAGACTATTTTACCCCTTATTTAGCATATAAAATGATTGTTTTGCCCCTGTTAAATGTTTTTAAAACATCTAACTGTTAGAGATTTAGAAAACCTCCCCTTCTTTTGTTAAACGAAGAAGTTTCTTGTCTAAGACCAAGAACTCTAGCCATCACTAAGAGAAAGGCTTAGTTTTGCATTTTTGTTCAACTCAAATAAGTCTGTATGAAGGACTTTTGAAACAAAGAAGGTTGGACATAAAATAACTAGTGTTGTATAGGAAATCAAGATACTAGTTTTATCCATAAGTTGTACAACATGGTAGATTTGATAAACATATTTGTAATCTGGTAAACGACTTTTAAAATAATATATATAAGGAACAATTGATAAGAAAGTATGTATAAACTATTGGACATCTTCTATAAAAGGTCTATACTATTGATAATCCATAAAAGGGCTGTACTATTACCCTAATTTGACAAAAACAATCCTATAGACAAGTTTACCTCTTATAACAGGGCTGAACTATTACCCTAAACCGGTCAATCGTATTGTTTTTGTCTGGGTAATAGTTAAGACATTTTATGGATTATCAATAGAACAAACTTTTTATAGAAGATGTCCAATAGTTCATACCTTTCTTATCAATTTTTCCTATATATAAATATGTATATGCATTGAACAAAAAATATTCGATACATTCCTGAACTAGGTAAAACTCCTCAATAGCGTTTACGATTATTGATTGAAGTTGTTAGAAACTGACTGCTTGCAATGGCAGAATAAAGAACGGATTCAAGGCTGTGTCGCGGTAGAAGACCACTGACTTGAAAGCACTTACGGCCCGACTATGGTGGTAATCGCATCTGGCGAGAAAGCTCCCCAAGGAACACAACAACCTTTCTAAGTCATCATTAACAGAGAAAGGTTTTGGAGACAAATCACGTACCCAGTATTTTGAGAAGAGAAGAGTGTGATTTCGGATATCAAACAATGACAGCAGTAGTCTGATTTTTATAGCAAGAGAATCAGGCCAAATAAGGAATGCAATAAAACAGAAGGAGGAAATCAAGGACGACAGTAATGGCCATTAACACTGTAACGTTCAAAAACGTTTCAGTGTAACAAGTTACCGTTACACACAGTTGGGCTCGGGTCCAAAAAGATAAGCTTCAGATCTTCCCAGAACCCAAAACCCAGGTCCAGCCCGAGTCTGGCCCGGTCCCGTCCGGGCGGCGCGCGCGCGTGTGTGTGGTAGCAAGCCCAAGCCCAAGCTTGACCTCCAACCATAAAATCCAACCATGTAAACCAACTCAATAAACAAGTAGAGGAAGGGAGTTAATAAACAAAGGAAACATCCCTTCCATAGGTGATGTGGGATTTTTGGGAAAAACCCAAAGAGGCTTTACAAGCCTTAACTCCAAAAATCCCCCACAAAGGCTCTGGAAAGCAAAAGAAATTCCTGGGTAAGTGATAAGCACTTTATTGTGCTTAACTGTAGGTCATTTTTAGTGTGCTTGCATGTAGTTTAGAGCCTTTAAGCTTAGCATTGCATGGTTTTTGTCACCTTTGAGTTATATTGTCGCTTCATTATCTGTTTAGTTGTTTTTGGATGATTTTCAGGCTAACTAGCAAGTTTTTGAAGTCATATGATCATTGGAAGATTAGTTGTGGACTGTTGAACTTCAAATGGACATAACGTTTGATCCATAAGTCGGATTAAGGTGATTCTAGTAGGAGGTGTTAGCTCGTTTCAATAGCTTTTCAACGACTGGCCATAAGCCCAATTCCGATACGAGACGAGAGAGATATGATCGTTTGAAGTTGAGTTATCCGCTGACTAGCAGGTCTACACGGCCGTGTTGACTTCAACACGACCGTGTTGGTCTGTTTCCACGATGACAGTCCTGTTCTGCTTGGCCACTGAATTGAGAAGTTCAGGTCTACACGACCGTGTCCATTTTGACACGGCCATGTCGATCTATTTCCACGGAAGCAGTAACTTTGAAGAAACGCTGAAACTTTTGTATAACAGGTCTACAAGGCCGTGTCGTTTTGGACACGACCGTGTCGACCTGCTTTTGGGCTTTGACCCGTTTTCTCCGTCTTAGTTTAATGAACCTTTTAATTAGTTTTGTAGCTGAAAGGTCGACATTATCTCATTCTCTTAGACTCTAATTACTTTTGCTTAGCCCTAAACTCTCTCTAAACTCTTAGATTTCTCAATTGTCCATCTTTGAAGATCGAATCCTTAATTCAATTCAAGTAATTTTCCTTCAATCTCTTTTCTTTATTTCTATTGCTTTGTTTATCATCTTTAATTTATTTAATCTCAATTGCTTAGAATCCATGATTAGTGAGTAGTTCATTATCTAGGGTTTGGGCGAAAGTATTAATTAAGGGCTTAATGTAGATTGTCTATGCTTTTTATGATTCAATTGTTTGTCTATGCATTGAATGTGGTGTTTTGACACCCTAGGATAGATCTTGATCACGTTTATGCTAGGGCACTTAGGGTTTCTATTGTTCTTAATCGAACTTTAATCCCTTTTGTCATTCCCATGTTTCGACTTGATTTCTAGACCAAGGGATTGGGTAGGAATTAAGTGGATCCTTTGATTAGGGGTTTTCCGATCTCATTGAATTTATTAATCAATTTACCAAAGACCATTCGAAAGAGGATTTGGTTGGTTGATTAATCGATTACTCTTGAGGACCATTCGAGAGAGGACTCAAGTAAATTAGAGGGAAACTTAACCTTGTATTGTCATCGTTGTGAATCGCTATAGTGTTGATTATCGTTGTCTAGCCCAAGTTCATACGAGTAGCAGAACTCTAGTGTTTTCCTTATTATATTAATTCTCCTACTTGATTATTAGTTGGTATTCATTAGCTAGTTGATTAGTTGGTATCTTATTCAATCTCAAACCCCAAAAACCCTTCACTTATTAGGTAGTTTTGGACTTAGTAGACTATAGTCAATCCCAATTTCCTTGTGGTTCGACCCTTGACTTGACATTACTACGTTCTTAGTAGTTGCTCGTTAGGTTTATAAGTTTTGTTTTCTAAGCGGTTCTTAGTGCCTTAACTACACACTAAAATCCTCTTATCAAAATGGCGCCGTTGCCGGGGAAATTGTGCTATTGATTGAAGTTTACTTGAGTTTAGTATTGCTTAAGTGTTTTTGTTTCTTTTATTATTTTTTTATTGTGTTGTTATTCGCTAATGCTCTGCTTAGCTCACAGCTCACCCATTTTGCCTTGAGACCCGGAAATCAATCGCACTTTGCGAAAGCTTCGGGGAGGTTTGGAACGGTTGACCTTGGGTTCTACGTCAGCTTCACCAATCTCAAGTTCAACAAGTGAAAGTGAATCATACATGGGTGAGGATAATGCACAGCTTTTCAGGGATTTCGGAAATCCGGGGTCCTACATTTTACAGGGTAGAATTCGACTCCCCACAACCACTTCAATTTTCAGCATTTACCCTCAGTTTACATGGTGAAAGCAGAGCAATTTTGTGGAGGGTCGGATGAGGATCCACTTGATCATCTTGATCGATTTCTGGAGATTTGTGCTATGATAACGACGAATGATGTCTCTCCAGACTACATCAAGATGCATCTCTTCCGGTCTTCTCTTTCCGGAAAGGAAAAATTTTGGCTCAAGAACTTGCCTGCTAACTCCCTCACTACATGGGAGCAAGTTACATTGGCTTTTCTGAAGAAGTATTTCCCAGAGTCAAAAACCGTAGATATTAGGAGGAAGATCTCCTCCTTTGAGCAAGAATGTGATGAGACGCTTGCGGAGGCTTGGGAACGGTTTAGGGAGTTGATTCGTTCGTGCCCTCACCATGAGTTCAATCAAAATATACTCATGAGGTTCTTCTATGATGGTCTTGATCCTATGTCATGTGCTAACCTTGATGCTGGAGCCGGAGGTTAACTTTCTAAGATCCCGCAAGACCAATTAGAGTCCACCATAGAAGAAGTGATCAAGAACTACTCATGGGGTGGAAGAAGGAGAGGTTCTCAACCAAAGAAAGGTGGAAAGTTTGAGTTGGACCCAATGGACCAAATTCAAGCGAAGATGGATCAACTAGACAAGAAGCTCTCAAAGTTCACCCTTGCATCATCTAGTCCCTCACAAGTGAATGCTTTCTCTTGTGACAAAACCATGATACCTCTTATTGTGGAGGATCTCAGTCAGAGCATGTGGCGGCAATGAATAGTAGAGGAGAGGGTTATCAAGGTAACTAAGGTTATAGGAGCAATCAACAAGGAGGGTGGAGAACAAGGCTATAACCAAGGCTACAACCAACCTCAACTAGAGTGGCATCCACCTCAACAAGGCTTTAATCAACCTCAACAAGGGTTTACTCAAAGCTACAATCAAGATGGATCCTCCTCTCAAAACTCTAACACTTACCAAGCCCCTCATCAAAGATCCAACTTCCAAAAGGCCCCTCAAAACTCACCATTTCCTAAGCCAAATCCTGAACCTACTTCATCCTTCGACCCTACCTCCCAAATTCTCCAACAACTCCAAACCATTACCCAAGACCTTGCTCTTCAAAGCCAAGATCTTCAAAGTCATGACCAAAGATTTCAAGAGTTACAAGCTCACACAAAAATGCTTGAAACCCAATTGGCTCAAGTGGCCGAGAAAAACCCCTCTAACCCCACAAATCAACTTCAAAGCCAACCCATTCCGAACCCCAACCTACATCAAGTCAAAGCTATCCATTTGAGGTCGGGAACAAACTATGAGGCCCCTAAGATGCCTAATGAGTGTGAAGAAAGTGAAGTTGAGGTGGTTGAGGAGGATAATCAAGTTAAGGAAGATGAAAGGGAAGTTGATGTTGAGAAAGGAAGAGAAGCTAAGGAAACTCATGAGCAAGTTGGTGACAAAGCTCAATTGTCAACACCTCCTCCACCTAAGACCTATGTGCCACCCTTCCCATATCCTCAAAGGTTGGTGGAGAGGAAGTTGAGCGACAAATTCATTTAGTTCCTCCAAGTTATGAAAGGCCTTCAAATACACATTCCATTCCTTGAGGCCATGTCTCAAATGCCAGTCTATGCCAAGTTCATGAAGGAGATCCTCTCCAACATACGAAAGGTTGAAGACGAGGTTATCAAATTTCCATACCAAGTAAGTGCTCTAGTGCAACGAGATATGCCTAAGAAGCAAAGAGACCCTGGAAGCTTCACTTTGCCGGTGAAGATAGGTGACCTCGAGCCTAAGGATGCATTGGCCGATTTGGGTGCGAGTGTGAGCTTGATGCCTCTATCCATAGCTAAGCGCTTAAACTTCCCTCTTCTTCCTACAAGGAAGACTATTCAATTGGCGGATCGATCTTTGAGAGCGCCGCATGGTGAGTTGGAGGATGTTCCGATACAAGTTGGGCATGTCTTGGTGCCGTGTGATTTTGTGGTGATGGATATGGAGGAAGATCCGGAGACTCCTCTCATTCTTGGAAGAGAGGCTCTTAAGACATTGGGCGCCGTTATAAATTGCAGAAATGTTACAATCACAGTTGAGGTAGCCAATGAGAAGGTTGTGTTTGAGTTCTCTAAAACATTGAAGAGACCCATGATAGAGAGAGTTTGTCAGGTTGGTCATATAAAGAGTGAAATGGAAAGTTTTGAGAGAGAAGCTCACACTGATAATGAGCCCTATGCTTCTATCACTGAAGCACCGAGTTTGAACATTGATGAGGTGAAGAAAATCTCTATGCCTGATCATAAAACTATCGTCAAGGAGACACATGAGGCGGAGTTGAAGGTCCTTGCCGCTTCCATTGATAAAGAGGAGAGTTCTAAGCCTCCTCCTAAGGTGAAGTTAAAACCCCTTCCCACGTCTCTTAAGTATGTTTTCCTTGATGATGCATGTACTTATCCTCTTATTGTTAACTCGGCTCTTGATGACATCTCTATACCAGAATTGATTAAGATATTGCAAAAATATAAAGATGTCAATGGGAACTCGATTGATGACCTTAAGGGGATAAGCTCGACTCACGTGGTTCCCGACCCCCCTCCCGACCATTGAGTCGGGTTTTTTCCCCTCCCTTGCTATTGTTATCATTCGACTTTTCACAGTGAGGACACTGTGTGGTTTAGCTCGGGGGAGGATGTATATATTAGTTGCATATAGTTTGCATTAGATGCATATAATCTGCATTAGTTGCATATTAGTGTTATATTTAGATTGCATATTAGCATTTAGTATCATGTTTAGGATGCATATAGATTGCATTTAGGTTAGAACTCCACCATTGGTACGCATGTATTCTTCTTGATGACCTGAAAACCTGAAAAAGGAAATGCTGTGATAGTCTCTAGTAGGCTAAGAAATTGTTGGGTTGTGGTATGATTGGTCTCCCTCTTGTGCAGCTCGACTGGTGTTGGTAGCTATACCCTTTGTGAGAGCATGTTTTTATAGCCTTATAGACTGACATCTTTTCAGTCTTATCTGCTTGTTGTGTGATGCTCTTCCTTGATAAATATTCTCTAGAACTTGCATTGATTCTCCTCGAATACGCTTGACTTGTTTGCGTCTTGAATGTGATTGAGGCTTTCATGTTACTTGAGCTACATTGCCAAAGGCCACCCTCACCTACTTATCCTTCTTTGAAGCCCCTGTGAGCCTCAGCTTGTTTTCTTTTTTAACCACATCTCTAGCTTATTACTTATGTCCTTACCTAAGGGATTGTGAAACTACTTAGATGGGGTAAAACATATTGATGGGTGTTACAAGAATGAGTTGGTGTAGGCGTTCGACTTTGTGTTTAGTTAAAACTCATGTGTTGTTTGAGTTCGCCTCCTTTCCATACATTGAAGTTCTCATTTTCTCCCTTCTTCTTAAATCACCACAATCCACAAAAACAAAACAAAAAAAGAAATTAAAAAAAATGAAAAAAAAAAGAGAAAAAAAAGATTTGTGGTGTGGTCAAAAATCGCAATAAGGGAGATTGAGATGCTAAAATGAGAGGAGAGCTTGTGATAGGTTGTGTAGAGCGTTCAAATTTTAGTAGGGTTGGTTTTGTGCTCTTAGAAAGGTACTAAGTTGGAAGTTTCACTTTCCACTCTTTAACACCACGATCCCAAATACTACCACACCCCCACCCTAAGCCTACATTACAACCTTGACTAAGTCCTCTTGATTCTTGATGCAAATTTTGGTCCTTATGCGACAGAGAGTGAGATGATATGCAAGCTTATGGTAGGATATAGTCGATGGAATTGAGCTTTGAGCATTCATTTGACCTACTTAAACACACGAGAGAAGTGCGCACGACTAAAGTGAGAGCTACTATCCTTATGACTGAGCCAAGCTTGGGGGAGAACTTGTGGTAAGATTAGTTGCTTTTCCTTGTGTTATAAACTTTGAGACTTGATAGTGTTTCACATTTATGGATGAAAAGGTTTGAAAGGTCTTTATTCTCTATCTTGGCATGCGTATTATTGTGAGGAGTCATTGAACTCTTGCCCTTGTATTTGATTTGCATTGCTTGAGGACAAGCAATTGGACTAGCTTGGGGGAGTATGATAAGCACTTTATTATGCTTAACTGTAGGTCATTTTTAGTGTCCTTGCATGTAGTTTAGAGCCTTTAAGCCTAGCATTGCATGGTTTTTGTCACCTTTGAGTTTTATTGTTTTTGGATGATTTTCAGGCTAACTAGCAGGTTTTTGAAGTCATATGATCATTAGAAGATTAGTTATGGACTGTTGAAATTCAAATGGACATAACGTTTGATCCATAAATTGGATTAAGGTGATTCTAGTGGGAGGTGTTAGCTCGTTTCAATAGCTTTTCAATGACTGGTCATAAGCCCAATTCCGATACGAGACGAGAGAGATATGATCGTTTGAAGTTGAGCTGTCCGCTGACTTCCAGGTCTACACGGCCGTGTTGACTTCAACACGACCGTGTTGGTCTGCTTCTACGAAGACAGTCCTGTTCTGTTTGGGCACTGATTTGAGAAGTTCAGGTCTACACGACCGTGTCCATTTTGACACGGCCGTGTCGATCTATTTCCACGGAAGCAGTAACTTTGAAGAAACGCTGAAACTTTTGTATAACAGGTCTACACGGCCGTGTCGTTCTGGACATGACCGTGTCGACCTGCATTCAGGCTTTGACCCGTTTTCTCCATCTTAGTTTAATGAACCTTTTAATTAGTTTTGTAGATGAGAGGTCGAAATTATCTCATACTCTCTAATTACTTTTGCTTAGCACTAAACTCTCTCTAAACTCTTAGATTTCTCAATTGTCCATCTTTGAAGATCGAATCCTTAATTCAATTCAAGTAATTTTCCTTGAATCTCTTTTCTTTATTTCTATTGCTTTGTTTATCATGTTTAATTTATTTAATCTCAATTGCTTAGAATCCATGATTAGTGAGTAGTTCATTATCTAGGGTTTGGGCGAAAGTATTAATTAAGGGCTTAATGTAGATTGTCTATGCTTTTTATGATTCAATTGTTTGTCTATGCATTGAATGTGGTGTTTTGACACCCTAGGATAGATCTTGATCACGTTTATGCTAGGGCACTTAGGGTTTCTATTGTTCTTAATCGAACTTTAATCCCTTTTGTCATTCCCATGTTTCGACTTGATTTCTAGACCAAGAGATTGGGTAGGAATTAAGGGGATCCTTTAATTAGGGGTTTTCCGATCTCATTGAATTTATTAATCAATTTACCAAAGACCATTCGAAAGAGGATTTGGTTGGTTGATTAATCGATTACTCTTGAGGACCATTCGAGAGAGGACTCAAGTAAATTAGAGGGAAACTTAACCTTGTATTGTCATCGTTGTGAATCGCTATAGTGTTGACTATCGTTGTCTAGCCCAAGTTCATACGAGTAGCAGAACTCTATTGTTTTCCTTATTATATTAATTCTCCTACTTGATTATTAGTTGGTATTCATTAGCTAGTTGATTATTTGGTATCTTATTCAATCTCAAACTCCAAAAACCCTTCACTTAGGTAGCTTTGGACTTAGTAGACTATAGTCAATCCCAATTTTCTTGTGGTTCGACCCTTGACTTGCCATTACTACGTTAGTTGTTCGTTAGGTTTATAAGTTTTGTTTGCTAAGCGGTTCTTAGTGCCTTAACGACACACTAAAATCCTCTTATCAGTAAGGAAAGAGAAGTATTTAAACATCAATATCTTTCGATTTGAATTGATACATAGTGAAATGAGGCAACAACTTACTTTCTAGTGAGTGAATTTCTCTTGAACTCACCAGAGTTCCGTTGAGACCCCCACAACACATACCTACCTTAAGAACATGCAGTCTCCGCGATACAACACAAGAGCTTTATAGCCATGCGCACACCTTGGGTCTCATAATAGCTCTAGAAAGACAGCCCAGTCTTTCATAGAAGGTTGCTTAACATCCACACTTACGTAGGTAGTCCATCAAGTGTTCCTCAATAACACCACTCCGAAGGGATGTGAAACTATTAAGAGTAAAAGCTCAACCTCACAATATAAATCCATCAAGTGCGTCTCAACAACACCCCCAAATAGGCTATGGATTTAGAAAGCACTACCAACACGCCATAGGGATGAGAGATGTAGTGCAAGTTAAGATTATATGGCTTCGTTTGACCAACAAACGGGTATCCACCATAAACTCTCAACTAATGGGCCTTAGCCCCATCCCCCTCGACGACTCGAGGTCAACTCTCCTAGATAATCCCTTAGTAAAGGGATCAGCAAGATTTCTTTCGGACCTCACATAGTTCAAAGAAATCACCCCATTTTTCAGGAGTTGTTTCACGACTCCATGTTTGAACCGTATGTGTCTTTTCTTACCATTGTAGACACTATTCTTAGCAACGCTAATGGCTGCTTGAGAATCACAATGAAGGGAGACAGTAGCATCCTTCCCTCCCCATAACGGAACATCAGACAAAAGGTTTCTCAACCACTCAGCTTCTTGCCCTGCCAACTCGAGTGCAATAAACTCAGACTCCATGGTGGAGCGTGGTATACAAGTATGTTTCGAAGACTTCCACAAAATAGCGCCACCACCAAGAGTAAACACGTAACCACTAGTTGAACTAATCTCATCATTACCTGAAACCCAGTTTGCATCATAAAATCCTTCAAGTACAGCATGAAATTTAGAATGGTGCAAACATAGATCAACTGTTCCTTTCAGATATCTAAGAAGACGATGAAGAGCATTCCAATGTCCATTACTACGGTTATGAGTATACCGACTCAGTCGACTCACTGCATAAGCTATGTCAGGTCGAGTACAGTTCATGAGGTACATCAAACTACCTATGACTTTCGCATATTCACTTTGAGAAACACTTTCTCCTAAATTCTTAGTCAAATGAATACTATGGTCATAAGGTGTACTCACTGGAGCAACATCAAAGGAGTTAAACTTTTTAAGCACCTTTTCCACATAATGAGACTGACTAAGGGAGATGCGATCGGAGGTTTTCTTAAGTCTTACTCCTAAGATTACATCAGCTTCTCCCAAAACCTTCGTCTCAAATTTCATGCCAAGAAAAATTTAGTATCATTGACCACCTTTAAATTGTTACCAAAGATCAACATGTCATCCACATAAAGACATACGATTACACAATTTGATCCTATTATTTTTTAATAAACGCAAGAGTCAGAGTTGTTGACAATGAAGCCATTTGACACAAACAATCTGGCAAATTTTTCATACCACTGTTTCGGTGCTTGTTTGAGACCATATAAGGACTTCCTCAACTTACACACTTTATCTTCTTGACCTTGCACCACAAAACCCTCAGGTTGAGACATATAAATCTCCTCCTCTAAGTCACCATTCAAGAAAGCAGTCTTAACATCCATTTGATGTATGACTAAGTCATGAATAGCAGCAAGAGCTAACAGGGTCCTAATGGTGGCTATCTTAGTCACAGGAGAATAAGCGTCAAAGTAATCTAGTCCTTTCCTTTGAGTAAAGCCCCTAATCACAAGTCTGGCTTTAACCCTCTCAATAGTCCCATCAGGTCTCAACTTCTTTTTAAAGATCCATTTGCTATCTATGGTCTTTGATCCCTTAGGTAAGTCAGTTAACTCCCAAGTGGAGTTAGACAATATGGAATCTAACTCGCTCTTAATGGCCTCTTTCCAAAAGCTAGCATCCACAGATCTCATTGCTTCCTCTGTCCTCTTCTATCATGAAAACATAGACCAATTCATCACTCAACAAGTCAATGCAAGAGCTCTCAGACAAAAAAGCAGTAATAAAATCAAAACCAAAGTCTTTTGCTACTTTAGGTCTTTTACTTCTCCTAGGTTCATCTACAGCACCAGAACTACTAGCATCAAATCAACTGAAGTACTACTCAAAGTCAAATCAGCAGGAACATCACTAGTAGGTAAAGGAACATCGTGCGTAGAACAAGTAGATAAAACAACAGTAGGACAAGAACATGAAGGCATGGAAGCAGCATCACCCTTTTTCAAGGGAAAAACATGTTCAAAGAACTCAGCGTCTCTGTACTCACAAATAGACCTATCACTCAAAGTCATGAACCTATAGGCAGCATGAGCATAACCAATAAATACTGCATCAAAGGTCTTGGGTCCAATGTTTGACCTTTTGTAATCAGGTAGCCCAACTTTAGCTAGACACCCCCACACTCTCAAGAAGCTCAAGTTTGGAGAAAATCCCTTCCACAATTCATAAGGAGTCTTATCTAACCTTTTGTGAGGTACTTGATTAAGAACATGACAGGCTGAAAGGACTGCTTCCCCCACATTTCATCAGGCAACCCAGAACTCACAAGCATAGCATTCATTATGTTTTTCAAAGACCTATTTTTCCGTTCAGCTATACCATTCTGTTGAGGTACATAAGGTGCACTAAGTTCATGAATGATACCCAATTTCTCACAATGGTCATTCAAAGAAAAGTTCTCATACTCTCTACCTCTGGCAGATCTAACCCTCTTGATTTTCCTATCAAGTTTGTTTTCGACCTCGGCCTTATATTTAATGAAAGATTCCCCTGCCTCACTTTTGGCCTTGAGAAGGTAAATCTTAGTGTACCTCGAATAATCATCAACAAAGGAAATATACCATAATTTTCCTCCTCTACTTCTAGTGTTCTGGAAATCAGTTAAGTCCGTATGAGTCAACTCTAAAAGTTGTGTGGTCCTTTGAGTCACAATTTTGCAAGGTTTCTTAGTGAATTTTGCTTCAACACAAACTGGACACTTAGAAAATTCAGTAGTCGACAGATTAGAAATTAAAGCTAAGGTCCTTAGTCTCTTAATGGAAGCAACATTCACATGCCCTAATCTACCATGCCACAAATTTAAAGACTCAGCAATATAAGCAGAACCAGAAACAGTTTTATTAAAATCAGCAGAAATAGAAGAAGCAACATTCAGAATAAATAAACCTCCACTTAAATACCCCTTCCCAATAAATTCCCCACCACGAGTCATTACAACTTTGTCAGCCTTAAAAACAATTTTCAAACCAGCTTTGTTTAACAAGGCACCAGACACTAAGTTGTGACACATAGTGGGAACATACAATACATTTGAAAGGGAGAGGGTTTTTCCAGAGGTAAGTTTAAGAGTGACCTTTCCTCGTCCAAGTACTCCAGCAGTTGTAGCATTGCCCATGTAGACACCCTCGCCTTCAGTAGCATCCTGAAAATCATGGAGCAGCTCCTTGTTTGCACAGAAATGTCTTGAAGCCCCAGTGTCCAGAATCCAATCAGTATTGTTCTCGATCAGATTTGCTTCAACAACCACAGCAGCGACAATGTCGTTGGATTCAGCAAGGTTGGCCTGAGGTCCTTGTTTTTGCACAGAACCTTGCCGTTGAGGGCATTGGTAAGCCTTATGGTCAGGCTTGCCACAGACATAACAGAGGACAGACTTCTTCTGAATCTTGCTATCCGGTTAGTTAAATTTGCCTTGCTTCTTTCCCTTGTTATTACCTTTTTTCCCTTTACCCTTAAACTTATCAGAGCCTGATGGAGCAGCAGATTCCACCAGGTTAGCTTTAGTGGTATTAACAGAAACCGAATCCAGATTGTTCTTAAGGCGATTTGACTCTTCAATCCTCATATGACTAATTAGTTCCTGAAGAGACAGGAACTCTTTCCTATGTTTCAGATTGTTTCTAAAATCTCTCCAAGAAGGGGGAAATTTTTCCAGCAACACATTAGCTTGAAATACTTCACAGATTTTCATGGCCTCATTAAGAACATCTGCACAAAGATTTTTGAACTCATGAACTTGGTCTATGACTGGCTTACCATCAACCATATGGAAAGCCAGCCACTTCCCAACAACATATTTCTGTTTTCCAGCATCATCAGCCCCATATTTTTTCTCAAGGGCCTCCCAAATCAGTTTTGAACTCTTATGAACCATAAACAAATCATACAGATTATTGATCATCAGATTAAGGAGGTGGAAACGGACAGTTTTATTATCTTTTACATATTTTTCAATTTCGTCCTCTTTCTTCTTTATTTCAGTAGCAGAAGGAGAAAAGGATGAATCACTTGTAGCAGTAAGCGCAGTGGATAGTCCTTGAATATGACGTAGTCAATGTCCAATTGCTCAAAGAACATAAGCAGTTTAGAAGACCAACGTTTGTAGTTGTTTCCGTCAAGGGATTCGAGATTGGACAAATGAGACTCGAATTTGCTTGAAAAATCAGTCATTGCAAATTAATTAATTGCTTTCAAATTTTTAGAAACTGACTGTTTGCAATGGCGGAATAAAGAACGGATTCAAGGCTGTGTCGCGGTAGAAGACCACTTACTTGAAAGCAATTACGGCCCGACTATGGTGGTAATCGCAACTGGCCGAAAAGCTCCCCAAGGTTAACACATCAACCTTTCTAAGTCACCACTAACAGAGAAAGGTTTTGGAGACAAAGCACGTACCCAGTATTTTGAGAAGATAAGAGAAGAAGAGAAGAGTGTGATTTCGGATATCAAACAAAGGCAGCAGTAGTCTGATTCTTATAGCAAGAGAATTAGGCCAAATAAGGAATGCAATAAAACAGAAGGAAGAAATCAAGGACGACAGTAATGGCCATTAACACTGTAACGTTCAAAAATGTTTCAGTGTAACAAGTTACCGTTACACACAGTTGGGCTCGGGTCCAAAAAGATAAGCTCTAGATCTTCCCTGAACCCAGGCCAAGCCCGGCCCGGTCCGGGCGACGCGCCTGTGCGGTAGCAAGCCCAAACCCAAGCTTGACCTCCAACCATAAAAGCCAACCATGTAACCAACTTAATAAACAAGTAGAGGAAGGGAGTTAATAAACAAAGGAAACCTCCCTTCCATAGGTGATGTGAGATATTTGGGAAAAACCCAAAGAGGCTTTACAAGCATTAACTCCAACATAAGTTACTTTTTATTTTTCAGGTATGTGGTTATCAAAGATACTTCAACCTTAGTTACCCTTGCTAATAAAAACTACAGCAGATCGATCAGGAAGATGAGATTTTAGACTTATGGCTTATGCGCACATTAGCCATAATCACGTTGTGGCCCTATCATCTAACCCCTAAGCTCAACTTACCCAAAATATATAGCAGGTGACCAGAGATGAATACATGAAAACTTAAAATGCTCTCTATACAAATTAGCATTTGTTTAAATTAAAACTTACGGTAAGAATACAGATTGCCCATATTAAATTTCATATGGATCCTATTTAAAATAATGTATTGATCATGGAACGAGTTCATCTCCATGACTCTATGCAAATTAGCATTTCAATTTTGCTAAAATTTAAATTACCCTTTTGCACGAATGTGAAAATGTGTATCTACTTGCCTAAAATTAAAGTTACCCTTTTAAAATAATATTTTCAATAAAAAAAGTGTGCCCCAATATTATTCTTTTCAACGATAACTTAAAAAATATAAGGGCATGTTAATAATCCACAATAGTTTTATGGCAGACTCCTCTATATAAAAATTTCTCAACTAATCAATATGGGCAAGTCTACAACCACTAAGACCACCTTAATTAAAACAAATATATCAGAAAAAAGATAAGCTAACAAAAAAAATACTACTCCTACCTAATTACAATGATTGTATAAATAATACCATTTATAAATGGACAATACCTTATTTAAAATTTAATTAAAAGGTGCTGTCAAATGATTTTTCATGGTATCAACCTTTTAAAAGAATAAAACAGTCATCGACAATGTTTGAATCCTTAACCCATCAATCTATGTAAAAGACTTTATTGATTATCAATTGATGAGATGACTATTTTAAATGTCAACATCAATAATCCTTAAATACTCTAAAATCGAAGAGAAAGAAATAACATTTGAGCAATCTTTATAGTACTCCTTCCGTGTCAATTTAATGTTCCCAATTTCCTTTTTAGGATGTTTTAAAAAATTCTTCCTATTTTAAATCTTTTTCATTTTAAGAATATTTATTTTCTCATCTTATCCTTTAACAACCAATTATTTACTGCATTTTTTTACTTTTTGTCTTAACTCACTTTATAATCTTTTATTTCTCAATCACCCGTTTTTCTTTCTCTCTCTTACTTTTTTAAAATCAAAAATGTACTAAAGTACATTTTATACAATATAAAATTAAAAAGATTCTCATTCACCTCAATTTGCATTAATTTCCCCCATATTTCAAATGAGAACATTAAATTGACATGGATGGAGTATCTTATAACTAATTTGTCTATTACCCTCCTCGAAATGAATTTTTTTCTTGAATAATGGCCAAAGTTTATTTGATTTCCTGTATGCGTCATTTTCAATCTTATTTACCGTCATACAGTCCACGTAGAATTGAGCATTATTTAAGAAAAAAATTCCTCCTAAATCTAAATAGCAGCTAATATAATAATTAATAATTAGTGCCACAACTAACCAGTACCACTACTCTGATTGTGCACAAATTTCCCCCAATAATCACAAATCCAACTTTGTTGATTTTGAATAATGGTACTATTTTGTTGATTAGGTTGCTTTTTGCAATTTAAATGTATAGGTCAAAAATTTTCATTCTAAGGTTTGAATGCTCATTTGAAAACGTCATACTCTAATTTTTAAATTTGAGAATTTAATTGCTATGATTTCACTTTAAGGTTCTCCAATCTCATTTTTATGTTGTGTTCTCTAGTTTCATTTTTATGATTTGTGTTCTCCTTCGTTTGATTGAGAATCCACTTCATAACCTATGTATGTCATGCTTTTCATTTTTAGGTTTCGTTTGTTAATTTTCAAACTTAAATCTGATTTTCAAGGCTAAACTAAGATTTTATACTACCTCCGTATCAAATTAGTTGCTACATCACTCTTTTTTCACGCTTATCAAGGAGGCGATTTAAGGGTGTAAACGAGTAAATTTTTCGATGAAATTTTAATAGAAGCAAGAATGAGATTCTATATTACTTGTGTTAAAATTTCATGACCTCCTGTGGATTAGAGAAAGGAGGAGGTCAATCAAAAAAGAGTTGTTAATTAATCAAAGATCTAACTGATCACCACGTCTGTATTGTAAATATGCAGTTACAAATAATCCAGCCAAAGTAA
Source organism: Patellifolia procumbens (assembly GCA_947645195.1). NCBI lineage: Eukaryota > Viridiplantae > Streptophyta > Magnoliopsida > Caryophyllales > Amaranthaceae > Patellifolia > Patellifolia procumbens. The sequence continues at coordinate 82,887 of CANSGD010001355.1, forward strand.
TAGGAATTAGACCTAAGACGATTCCAAATAGAAAAACTTCAATCATTTCAATTCGTTTGAAAAAAAAAAGAAAGGTAATATCTATCCCTAAATATTGATCTGAGATTAATTTGCTCGTTTACACCTTAAATTGCTTCCTTAATAAGCGTGAAAAAAAAGTGTAGCAACTAATTTGATACGGATGTAGTATAAGGTTGTCTGATTTCATTGTTGGACTACAGTTTCGTTCTTAATATTTCACAATTCGTTTTACGCAATAATGGCTGAAAAGCGCATAATATAATAAAAGCCAATGCACATGTATATTTCATTCTTAATTTATTAGATACATCCGATCTATTGAAGAAATTCTGTTTTTCCAGCTGAGATGCAATAGATGTAATAGAAAAAGTGTTAGTGCTAGTACCGGGAAAAAAAAGATGAACACAATGAAAACAACAACGAACAAATCGACCCTCTAGGCGTGTATGGGAACACTTTTTCAAAAGTGATATTCCGACCCTATGCGAAGCACGGGTTGCACGGAATTCACCTCCGAGATACAAAGAAGAACAACAAGAGTCACGCTCGTATGAATCTTGTTAAATGAGAACAAATGTGATTATAATTTTTGCTTTGATGATCAATGCAAAGCGAACTTTGAGAGAGAGTGCTTTGCGAGAGAATATGAATATCTAATGAATATTCATATGTGATTATTATCACATATATGCACGTCAAACACCAAAAACGGCCAATAACCGCTCAAAAGGCAAAACCGCAAAACAGGAGCGTCCGCAGGTAGAAGCTCGTCGCGAGTCGTGACCAAGCGAAGAGCACCGGTCGCGGGGGCGACCTAGGTCGCCGGCCGCGACCTGTCCTTGCCCAGCTTCCTTCGTTTTTTATTGCTTGCCCAGCTTTCCCAACTTCAAAGTACATGAAGTTATTATTGTTTACTATACCATAAACAATCAACGTGCAATTTAACGTAACTTAAGCAACGACACCACAACCAAGTAACTTAAGTCAAACGTTACATGAATTCAATCAACCAAATACTCTAAATTATCCAACAATCCTCCCCCATTTAGTTATTCTATAAGATTATAAGCACTAGAACATCATCACAACAAACAACCTCATGCATCAATGAAAGTGTACTAAGACTTGAACTTGCACCTAGTATAATATACATTCCAAGTATCCGTATTCGAAAGGTGTCGCAAGCGATTGAACCAATCTCAATACATAGTGGAAAAACTTGAAGATACCATACACACAAGATTAACTATTTGAACTCATTAAACTTGACACTTAAAGCCATGTGTCTGTATCATTCATAAGTGTATCATAGCTATGCCCCTATAGCTACTTGAAGCGGCTAAACTTTACACTTACATAGGTAGAACTCTTAGATAAACATGCCACTATGACAAGGCATAACAAGAGAACTATTAAGATTCACAACCTCTTTATAACATCATAGTAAATCAAGAACAATACTTGAGGATACATGCAAATGTTCTTCAATCATCAAATGAAGGAATTAATCTTATTGAACTTAAGACTCAACGTCTTATTGGGCGTTAAGTTAAGATTCCCTCACTCGTGATTAACTAAGGGCTCCAATCCTAGACCGATTGCCATCCTCTTCACCGTATCTCTAGCCAAGGCCTTAGTGAAACAATCCGCTAGATTATACGTAGTCCGCATATAGTCAACATTGATAACACTATCCTTGATAAGTCCTTGAATATAGGAATGCCGCACACCAACGCGCCTTGACTTACCATTATAAACTTAACTATATGCCCTTGCCAAAGCTGCATCATTATCACAATGTATCGCTATGGGCGATATTGGTTTTGGCAACAAAGGAATCTCAATCATGAGATTCTTTAACCACTCCGCCTCTTTACTAGCCGAGGACAAAGCAATGAACTCCGAATTCATGGAGGAGTCCGCAATGCAAGTTTGCTTCCTAGAAGCCCAAGAGATAGCACCTTCCCCAAGTAGAAAAACGAATCCACTTGTGGAAGGGTGATCCTCTCTATTAGAGATCCAACTTGCATCCGAATAACCTTCTAAAACCGAAGGATATCCACTATAGGATAAATCATAATCTTTAGTTTTCCCCAAATACCTTAAGACACGACGAATAGCATGCCAATGCTTCATACTAGGGTTACTAGTATACCTACTAAGCTTGCCTACCGCAAATGCGATATCCGGCCTAGTACTCGTCATAGCATACATCAAACAACCTATGACCCGTGCATACCCGTACATCAAACACACTACCATCATTTGTCATTAATTTCTCACTTGGATCCATAGGAGTTGATACAGAAGAGCAATCACTAACATTGAACTTCTTAAGTACTTTTTCAATGTAGTGTGTTTGAGATAAAATCAATTTTCCATTGCTTCTTTTAATTCTTATGCCTAGAATGACATCTGCTTCTCCTAAATATTTCACGGAGAACATTGATGATAGGAAAGCCTTTGCCCACTCAACTTGTGACAAATCAGTCCCAAAAATCAACATGTCATCTACATATAGACAAATCATTACACCATGACCTAAGTCATCAAATTTGCTATATACGCATTTGTCCGAATTATTCAACTTAAATCAGTTAGACAACACAACCTCATCAAAGTTTTGATGCCATTGCTTGGGTGCTTGTTTAAGCCCATAGAAAGATCTAACGAGTTTGAAAACTTTACCTTCTTGACCTTTCACGACAAACCCTTCGGGTTGTCTCATGTAAACCTCCTCATCTAGCTCTCCATTTAAGAAAGTTGTCTTAACATCCATTTGATGGATCACAAGTTTGGGTATAGCCGCAAGAGCAATCAACAACCTTATAGTAGAGATTCTAGCAACGGGTGCATACGTATCGAAGTAATCGATACCCAACTTTTGGGAAAAGCCTTGAGCCACTAACCGGGCTTTGAACTTATCAATAGTTCCATCGATTTTCATTTTCTTCTTGAAAATCCATTTAAACCCAATTGGTTTACACTTGGGAGGCAAATCCGCCAAAACTCATGTGTTACTCCCCATGATGGAATCCATCTCATCATCAATAGCTTCCTTCCAAAAAGGAGCATCTTGAGATCTCATGGCCTCATCATAAGTCAAAGGATCACCTTCCACATTAAACACATATGAAAATTTAGTCAATATAGAACTTCTAGATCCTTCAACTAAATATACATGAAAATCCGGGCCAAAGGATTTCTCCTTTCTTGCCCTTTTACTTCTCCTAGGTTCTGATGAAGTCGATACTACATTCTCATCTAGAGTTTGTTCATTTAATTCTTGATCATTTAAAGACCGATCAACTTCTTGAATAATGGTACTTGGATTTACATCCTTTGGTCTAAGAATTGATGAATATCTATTTTCATCAAATATTGCATCTCTTGACTCCACAATAGTGTGAATTGACCAAACGTCATTTTTGTTCTATAACATAGAACATATAGGCCTTGCTATGAATAGCATACCCTATAAAGATGCATTCAACTCCCCTTTCACCTAACTTTTTACGTTTAGGTTCCGGCACTTTTATAATTGCCCTACAACCCCAAACTCTAAGGTAACTTAGAGTTGGTTTTCTTTTGTACCATAATTCATAGGGTGTAACTTTGTTCTTTTTCATAAGAACGCGGTTTAATATATAAAAAGCCGTTAAAACCGCTTCACCCTAAAATCCATCACTCAAACCCAAATAGGATAACATAGAATTTACCATTTCTTGTAAAGTTCTATTTTTTCTTTCCGCTATACCATTTTGTTGTGGTGTATAGGCCGCAGTTCTTTCATGTATGATTCCTAATGATTGGAAATAACTAGGATCATGGTATTCACCACCCCTATCGGTTCTAAACCGTTTTATTTTGTCATTTAGTTGCAATTCAACTTCGTTTTTATAGATCTTAAACTTATCTAGAGCTTCATCTTTAGTGAATAGAAGATAAACATAACAATACCTAGAATAATCATCTATAAATGTTATGATATACTTCTTATTACCTAAAGAATGAGTGCTATGGAAATAACATAGATCACTATGCACCAAATCAAGCAAACTAGTATCCCTTTCCACATTATTAGGGAAAAAATTTCTGGTTATCTTTGTAAGCATGCATGTTCTACACTTCCCTATGCTTGGATCAAAACTAGGAATCAAATCATCCTTTGACATAGAATATAACTTTCTATAATTAACATGACCAAGCCGATAATGCCAAAGAGAAGAATTATCATTAACAACGCAAATATTGTTTAACAAAGTATTCGAAATACTTAATTTGAACATACCATTACATAAATAACCCAAACCAACAAATGTACCTCCTTTAGATAAAATAAACTTGTCCGACTCAAAAACCATTTTAAAACCTATTCGATTCAAGATAGCTCCCGAGACTAGATTCTTTCTAAGGTCCGGAACAAATACAACATCTCTTAAAACAAGAGACTTTCCGGATTTAAAAACTAGCTCAATTTGCCCTACTCCTAAGACTTTAGCAGTAGAATCATTTCCCATGTAAAGAACTTCTCCTTCATCCGCCTCCTTGAAGGTCTTGAAGAGAGATCGTTCCTTGCATACATGATTTGAAGCTCCCGAATCGATGTACCATGAACAATCATCCTGTACACAAAAGATTTCAGAAATCTTACACACATAATTCAAAACCGAAATAAGTGAAACTTGTGCACATGTACCTTGCTTGGCTTGGGTATGGCTTGACTCGCCTTTCCCACCACCATGCCCATTCTTCTTCATCTTTTTCTTCCAAATGGTGCAATCGTTCTTGAAGTGACCGGGCTTTCCACATTCCTAACAAGCTCGTTGTTTTCCTCCCCCACCAAACTTTGGTTTCTTACCATAGTTTCCGTTGGTGAAGTTATGTGCCCTCTTCTTAGGATTAGAGTCGTTAGACTTTCCATCCTCCACCATGTTAATAGTGGAAGAACTAGAATTTACCTCCTTTTGTCCATCTTGAACCCGAATGCCCTCTTCAATCCGAAGATGAGCACCTAATTGTTCAATAGTCATTTCATCCTTCCTATGTTTTAAGCTATTTCTAACATCTTTCCATGAGGAGGGTAATTTGTTGATTATTGAAGAAACGACAAATGTTTCATCCATACTAATGTCATGTTGTTTTAAGCTTCCTAAAATTCTTTGGTTTTCATGGAATTGTTCTATAATTGGCCTAGACTCAACCATCTTAAAATTATTGAAATTGCTAACTAGAAATTTCTTACTAGAAGCATCTTCGGCCATGCATTTAGACTCTAAATCATCCCAAAGAACTTTAGCGGATTCATAGTATTGATAAATATCAAAGAGATCATCGGACATACCATTGAGAATATGACCACGGCATATGTAGTCAACGTTCTCCCACTTCTTCCTCTTCCTCGTAGCCTCGATAGTCTCATCATCCACTTCAATAGGCTTTGGGGATGTGAGAACGTACACCACCGCCAAAGAGGTAAGAAGAAAGTGCATCTTCTTTTGCCATCTACGGAAACCAACGCCTTCAAAATTGTCAAGTTTGTGGAAATTCGTTGTCATCTCATGAAGTGTAGCCATCTTTGAATAAATATCGCTTTTGGATTGTTAGTGCTAGTACCGGGAAAACAAAGATGAACACAATGAAAACAACAACGAACAAATCGATCCTCTAGGCGTGTATGGGAATACTTTCCCAAAAGCGATATTCCGACCCTATACGAAGCACGGATTGCAAGGAATTCGCCTCCGCGATACAAAGAAGAACAACAAGAATCACACTCGTATGAATATTGTTAAATGAGAACAAATGCGTTTGTAATTTTTTCTTTGATGATCAATGTAAAGAGAACTTTGAGAGAGAGTGCTTTAAGAGAGAATATGAATATCTAATGAACATTCATCTGTGATTATTATCACATATATGCACGTCAAACACCAAAAACGGCCAATTACCGCTCAAAAGGAAAAACCGCAAAACATGAGCGTCCACAGGTAGAAGCTCGTCGCGTGTCCCGACAGGCGTCGTGAGTCGCGACAGGCATCATGAGTCCCGACCAAGCGAAGAGCAACGGTCGCGGGGGGCGACCTGTCCCTACCCAGCTTCCTTCGTTTTTTATTGCTTGCCCAGCTTTCCCAACTTTAAAGTACTTCCTCCGTCTCTTTTTAGTTGCAACAATTGAGAATATTTGTGAGAGGTAAAAAAATTCAATTGTTGCAACTAAAAAAAATGGAGGAAGTACATGAAGTTATTATTGTTTACTATGCCATAAACAATCAACGTGCAATTTAACGTAACTTCAGCAACGACACCATAACCAAGTAACTTAAGTTAAACGTTACATGAATTCAATCAACCAAATACTCTAAATTATCCAACAAAAAGTAATATATAGGTGCTATGGGTTTGTACTCCTTAACAAGGTACCTTTTGGCTTCAACAACCATTAATAAGGTCTAACACCCATTCAAAATCAAAGCAACCGATACCAGAAAATGAGTGCATCTACATCAAGGTACTTTCTGCTAATTTGACATTCTTATGTAAATGTGTAACCTGCGTTTGCTAAGTGAAGCTATGGACCTAAACTAGACAACATCTATTGACTTTTTAGCAACATCATACTACCCTATTTACCATTATATATGAACAGACTAAGCCACAAAAACCAACATATAACCTCAGGAACAAGCAGATCCTAGAAAAGAGGCTTCATAGTTCCAAGATTGTGTCAAACACCAGCTACTTAATGGAGTGGTATTTCAAAACTATTCGCCATATACACTGCAAACGAAACTGCATGAGCTCCAAACACCAGGCTTCATCGTCGGCTAGTGCCGGCAACTCTTGGCTTTCCTTTCACCTCGGACTCCTACAACATGAAAAGATGATTAATTAACATTCAGCATAAAGAGCCAAAACTAAGAGAAACAACATAAGATACAGTGATTGGAGTAACCATACCTGTGGTAAGTGCAAAAAGATGTAGGACTTTGCAGTTGCCGGATTATGGTTCTCAGCACCTTTACTCCAGTCATAACAAGACTACAAGATACCGAAGAGATTCAGGGAGAGTGAGAGGAAGTTGAATGAAAACTTCAAAAGATTTTGGATGAATAAGGTACTTTACTTTTCAAAGAGCACAGTTGAGAGACATACCGAGTATGCGTAAATAGATCCATCATGGTTGAATGAACTGCAAGGTATTGGCTGACTGCATCTCGACATGGCCTAACAATAACATAATGTATGTGAGGTGATCAAGTGATACAACATGGAGTATAGAAACACAAAAGATGAGCAAGCCACTCTTCCTCATGTCCATGCACACATAAACATGGACTTCATCAATAGATTGCATACTGTGCTCCAATGAGGTAAAACACACATAGAATGATAGAATATATAGATACCTTCAATCTCTGTTTACTATCCTTGTCCCAAAAATTAAAAGCCCCATCAGAGCCTGCAGTTGCAAAGGTGCCATGTACCTGGATGGAAACATGAAATTTTTTCAGCTCAAGAAAGATTTCATCAGACTTAGGCTCCGTTTGGTTGGGTGGAACATCATTTTCCATGAAAACCAATTTCTAAAGGAAAACTCAATTGTAGATCAACTTTCTTCGTTTGGTCCTTACAAAAAAGTTAGAGGGACAAAAAAGAATGAAAAATAAATGGGAGGATAGAAGGGAGAAAGGAAATGGAAAGGTGAGTTGGTAGGAAATGTGTTTTCCCTCCATGTAGATAGGAAAATGTTCTCCACTCAATGGAAAACTATTTGAAATCATGAGGAAAACTATTTTCCACCCTTTACTGGTGGAAACTACTTCATCCGCAACCAAACCGAGCCTTAAGTTTGAAATTTAGAACAGTACATAAGATATGCTACTCCTACAGTTCTAATTAACTACAGCTTCAATGCTGTTGGCTGCCAAGTGCCAGCTACTAATGAAAAATGAAGGGGATCATTTTAACAATAAGGCTTCTGTGCTCTTTGAACAGGAAAATGAGATTCAGTAAAAAATAGTTTCCATAAGTAAAAACTATATTTAGTAAGCAAAATTCAGTTTGCTCAGTAAAGGATATTAAGCTTACTATATCAAAAGGTGTCACTTACAGGATGAAAGTTCAAAGAGTTGACGGAATAAATCTCATTTCCCTCTCTATGACATTTGAAAGTGAAATTCTTGCTTGCAAGCGAGTCATCCAGATGATGAACTCCAACTCGTCCCTCAATTGATCCAACCTGGTGCCAAGACGATAAGTTTCAGGAAAGGTATCAAGGATTCAGGATGTAAAAGTGCAGAACATGAAGGAATATGTCCTTAGACAATTTCTGCAATTACTGAATATAAATAGGATTGTATTTATTGAGATAATATAGTTAATTATTTTAGTAACCGTATTTGCTTGCTAGAGAATAAATTACGGTTAGTAGACAAATTGGCTTGGGCTACAACTAATATAATTAATCCTATAAGGTCACACTAAGTAACACCGATTAATAAATAAATTATAAGCCCATAAAGGCTTATAAGGGGCCGGCCACTATTAGGGTGATTAGGGTTTCTCTTAATCTAATCTCTATCTATTATATATATATAATAAGAAGAGAGATACAGCAATTCAGTTAGTCAGTAACTTGACACAAAAGAGAGAAAAAGAAAAACTCTTCTCTCTCTTTAGTCTAGGCGCCTAACCCATCAAAAGCAAGAGAGTGAATATTTCATACTCTTCCGTTCTAGCAGACGTGGGTATTAATTGGTGTTCGTGGACTAAGTAGAGGAATTACGATTGTAGTTCTTTATCTCAAAAGTAACCAGATCTGCAATAATACTTTGCAGTATTCAAACCCTACATACATGTTCAAGTCGTGAATAAAAGGTTGTGTATTCTCTAGTCTATGTATCGATTCATATATTGTTATGCATGTGATTCTGTGATAGATGTTAGGAAAAAGTTTCCTGCAATTCCGCTATTCGCATCTATATGTTCCTACAGAACATACTAGCAATAATAAACAAGAACTCGTAACAGAAATTATCAGTCCAGAATAATCAAACAGAAGCAGACCCTCCAGTGAAAGCTCTGATAGCTTCGGGAAAATATAGAACTGAGAACTGACAGCTTATAGCCAACTAGTTACAGCGTCGATCCTTCATTGTGAGAAATATAGAGCAGCAGAATAGCAATGACCATCAACTTTTAAGGTCGCTTATGTCTGATGGCATCGCCATATATGAACGTATTCAAGTAATCTTAGAATACAATAGTGCATGTGATTCCAGGTAAACTATAAATCATTAAGAATTCTCTAATGCGCGACTTAAAAGATGTATAGTAAAACAAGTGTACATATTTAGAAGGAAGAATAACAATGCTGACATAGATTTCCAGGTATAGTCTCAATGGGAGATGATCAGTCATGAAGCAATATAGCACTAGAGGAGAGCAACATAGAAAACTATAAGAGAAAAAGCTAGAACAAAACACAATTGTTTAGGTCGAGTTTTGTAACATTAAATAATACTTCCTCCGATTTTTTTAGTTGTACCCAAAGACCTTGACATTTTTGCCAACGCACAACATCAAAAGCATTTATCTACAATTGTGTACGTAAAAATTATACAAAGTTGATATATTGAAACTACATATCCAGACGAATCTAACAAGACCCCACTTGACTTTATTTTTCCTAAAGTAGAAAGAATAAAGAGAGGGCAAAATGGAGAACATGAATAATGTCAAAAGTTAATATGGGACACCTAAAAAAAACGGAGGTAGTCACTACACTAATGCAAGCAGACTAAAAATTGTGAAAGATGAAGGTCCAATAAATAAAAATGCTTATGGCAAACTTGAGCTTGAAAACAAATATTTTGCCTCATTTGCTTTTTCGATTTCAGAAACCTCTCAATCTGATAGCTTATCCAACATTTAGGTACTCAAGAACTTAGGCTCCGTTTGGTTAGGTGTAATACATTTTCAATGTAAAATGATTTTCACGGAAGACAATTCCAATGGAAAACACAAATGCAAGATTAGTTTTGCATTGTCTGGTACCATGTAAGAAAGATGATGGAAAAAAGGAAAAGCAAAAGGAAAGTAAGGAGGTGGTGTGAGGAGTGTAAAAGGGGAGGTAAGGAAAAAGATGGAAAACCATTTTCCCTTCATACAACCATTTGCCAACCAAACAATGTAAAATTGAATATAGAGGAAAGCAATTTTACAGGAAAATCTTTTACACCCTAGCAAACAGAGTCTTAAGAGCATTAGGTGAAAATGCCAAGACTTTAGCTTCTTCCCTTAGAGGCATGAGTTGTCTACAACAAGTGATTAATTATTTTCCATTAAGGGAAGATTTTCATTTAGCCACAAAGGGTTTCGCACAATGAACCCAGCTCCATCCAACAAATAAGGTACCAAACATCAAATGGATGTCCATAAGTATAAGATATCAGATTAAGCAGAAAAAAAATTCATACTTCAAGTTATATATCATCAAAGCTACCCACTCCAGTCAAGCCTAGTAGCTTAAAGCATTAACCAGCGCAAAAAAGGGAGTAAACTCTTACCAGGAATCCTTGCTTATCAGGAAATGCAGCTACACACCTTGTCTGGTATTTAAGAGGTGATTGTATCCTTTTGAATTCAGCCTGTTATTGGAAGAATCAAATGTCTAAATATTAGTTCTAAGATCGACTGCAACAACTGACTGATGTAGCAAGTTTACATGGTGAGCTTTTTCTTCTCAAGAAGAAGTATGCAGTTGTAAGAAACTACAGAAAATTCTACAGATTGGACAGGTCAAATCAAGCTTTCCAAGGCTTCAGCTATTTATGTTTGATACAGAGATGTACACAGTGCATAAAAAGTACACCAATATTGTTTCACAAATATCCTTCCTATCCCCTCCCCGAATTCTAGCTGTTTTACATAGTTTTAGAAAAATCCTACAGAAAATGTTCATAGAGAACAAATTTCTCAGACTCTTCCTATCCCCACCCCGAATTCTAGCGGTTTTACCTAGTTTAAGAAAAATCCTACAAAAAATGTTCATAGAGCACAGATTCCTTAGACTCTTATGACAGGTTAATATTTCACCCTTCATATTCAAGAACCAAACAATTTGTCAGACTCTTCCTTTCCCCACCCCGAATTCTAGCGGTTTTACCTAGTTTAAGAAAAATCCTACAGAAAATGTTCATAGAGCACAAATTCCTTAGACTCTTATGACAGGTTAATATTTCACCCTTCATATTCAAGAACCAAACAATTTCTCGCTATTCTTGTATCTAAATATTCAAACCATTAAAAAACTCAAGTTATTCTAAATCTGTGAAGCAGTTATTAAGGAAACTAACAGCTATTGTAAAGAACAAGAAGGAAATCTAAATAGATTTCCATAAATATGATACCTGAGGGTTTTGCAAATTGAACACTATGAGATTTCTATCTGCTGTTCCAACAACCATAAGAGGATGTCGCACTGTTAATGCATAGCAGCGCTCTGGGAGTTGTTGGGTGTGGACAGGATTTGACTGCCTAGTGTCCCAGTACCTAAAAATAAGCAACTCAGTTGACAAACATTTTCAAAATTATTGCAATGAACTTGAAGTTGCTCTTCTACAATCATCTTTTGGGTTGCATTGTAAATTTGTAATAGAACACAGTCATGACTAACGGAGTTTCCATTCAGCAACTCAAAGAAAAACATCTAAAAGCTAGCTTCAAAACAATAGGTTGGAAGGAACAATATAGGGCGTAAAATATACAAGTGGAACTAAAAATTCAATTACAAACATCGAAGTCATAGCTTTATCAAGTTCTGAAAAAACTATCTCAATCATGGCAGCCCTTCCTTTCATCTAGCTTAAACTAAATCAGTTCACCTGAAGGTAGTCTCATACTTCCTCCATTTTTAGTTGCAACACTTGCCTCTTTTAGATGTTTCAAAACAGTTGCAACATAAGTAACTGATATAGAGAAAAATTGATGGGAATAATCCACCTTTAGCCGGTTTACAAAAGGTCCCAACTTACTAATAATCCGGCAATAATTCCACCTTTTAAATATGCCTGCTCAAAATGAGTTAACCTGTTACCAGTTTGACAGGTAAAGAAATTTGTTGACTTTGTTTTCCCGCCCAAAACAACTAATTGATTTAACTATAAAAAGAAAAAATTGCACTGCCAGTCTGCCACCCCCCTCCCCTTTATCTTCCTCCGCTGAACCCCACCTGCCATTAGACTCCCACCCTACCCCATCCCACCTGACTTGATCTCCCTCCATTCCTCTCCTCCCCCCTTCCCTCTGATAAGTTTCACCCTCAGTTCGACGGCCTATTTTTGGTACTCGCTTTCTCTCTACTGGCTTCTGATCTTTGAATATCTTTTGTTGATGTTATTATGAATTTATGATTCATGGAAACTAGTAAGATATGAGTACTAATCATTAATTGTTAATCACAATTAGTATTTGTAATTGATTATAATTTAGTATGATATAATGATTTCTTTATTTGCGATTTTACAATTTAGCTTGTTTGATGAGTATTTTGATTTTCTTTGCTTCTCATGAAAAGCTGACCTGATTGCTGAATAATTAGTTTCCCTTGCAAAAAGCTGGTTGTGATTTGAAAAAGGAAAAGAAGAGACATCAAATACCTAACAGCATTACCTTTTTTTATTAGTAAGTTAAAACTTGAGTTCTGAGCTCATGTATAACGAATTAACGATGGCATTTTGTTTATAAATAGCTAAAAACTAGCATTTCATGGCAGGTATGCATTACAATGATGATTATCACTCGGTTCGCCAAACGATAGTTTAAACATCAGCATATCAGGCTCGTGAGCAAGCACCCTTGGCGTTCTTCCTGTCTCAACACACGTCGCCAGTTAGGAGTGGCAGGATCCAGGGTCTGGTGGCAGGGGGTTGGGGAGGAAGAGGAAGGAGAGGCGGTGGCAGGGAGAGGGTATGGCTGGGGTAGGGGACTAAGTTTTTATTTTTTGGAAAATTTATAACTAATTAAGTAAACTAGGGTGACTAATTAATTAGATTAGTTCCCAATCATATAATTAGGGAATTGAACCTGTAACTCTAAAGTTGGGATTATTGCCAGCATATCCAATGGTTGGACTATTTTAAGCACACGAGTTAAAGGTAGGATTATTCCCATCAATTTTTCCTATGGTATATGGTTTCCTAGTTTATCTCTCTTCATCACGTGGGTACCTTTTTTGTCTCTCTCCCTTCACATGAGTCTCCTAAAACTCCGTATATCTCTCTTACGTTGCAACTTAGAAAAATGGAAAAAGTACCGGTTCAAAAAACTCATGGAAATAATGATAAGAGTTTTAAAATGCAAAGCAAGTTCATGCTAAAACAAGGGATAAATGAAACATTGAAATCGGACTACAAGAGCAATCTGGCTCTTAGAGAGGAGCATAAAAGAAAAGAGCAATCATAGTACTTACCTAAGTGTTTTGTCCCAGCTCCCAGTAACAAGAACACTCATCTCAGGAATCCAGGCCATCGCATTGATTGGAGCATCATGCGCAGCCACAGTAATTGGTTGGCCACCAGACAACAAAGGCCACATCTTCACCTGTTTGTCACAGCCTCCTGAAAAGACAGTTGTTCCATCATCCTTCCAAGCTGAGCACAGCACCTATGACAGAGAACATAGTTATACTGACAACTAACATCTCATGCAAAGGGTAACTGACAGACATCATTGTCTTCTTTCATGATTCTCAGTTTGTAATGATTTACTTACCGGCTGCTCATGCGATATGACTGCCTTCGGTGTACTGCTAAGATTTGTTCCACTATGCATTATCTCCCAACAACGCACCTACAAAGCATATTAGTGAGAAAATGCAATATGTTGATGCGTATTATGTTAAGTTACCAAACTCAGGAAGACCCGTGAACAATCAAATACTTGACAAGCCATTTTGTAACTTTCCTTGAGTCATTTTAGTTAAAAAAATAATTTCTCACATTTTGTTGGCTCTCTTCTACAAAAAAGTAATTTCAACCCAACTATATATCACTTTGTTGTAGAGTATTTAGCACGACTAACATTCAGGCTTAAGATGGCACATCAATATTCTCAAAAGAGGGCACAATATCATGAGAAGGGTGATAAGTGGATGTATATCTTCTGAATAGGATGTGCATATATCCTTTTCTGAGTATATGCTCTTGAACGATAAGATGCAAATTCAGTTCAAAAAAAAATGCACATGATGAAATGTTACACAAAGGAAATTTTTGTGCATATTTTTTGAACTAGAAGTGTAACTTTTTTATCGCGTGCATTTTTTTGAACTGAATGAACATCTTATCGTTCAAGAACATATACTTACCGAGCGAAAAGTAAAATATGCATATCCCGTTAAAAATCTATGCACATCCAGATCAAAAAATATGCACATCGATCATTCTCACGCTTCTCAGTTTAAGATCCTTCTCACGCTTCTCAGTTTAAGATCCTTCTCATTGTATCTAAACTCTACATATACACCCTCCATTCTTTTTATATATAATATTAAAACTAATTACTCCCTCCATCCTTTAATGGATTTCTCATTTGCATCTTGGCTGCACGATCTCCAATGCACATGTTAGACTTTTTATATCTCTAATCATGTATCAACAAAAATTACAAAGAGTTGATATTTTGAAAGTACAAATTAAGAGGAATCCAAAAAGATCCCACATATTATAATTCATATTATACATTGGTGAGATTTTATGGTCAAAATTTACAAAGTTTGAGTTAGAAAAAGCCAAATGGGCAATTCATTGGGGGACGGAGGGAGTATATAACTTTGAATATTTGATGTTTCTAATTGTTCACTTAATCATACCGCCACACCTAAAATCCCTGATACGCCAATGTGCTGAATACACTTACACCTCCTAAATGGGAAATGCACTAGACACCCAAATCACACAAGCAGGCACATATAGCAAGCCAAAAATCGATTGCAACAGTTATGTAATGGTAAAGAACTAAAGAAGAAGCAGATGAGATGAGATGAGATGAGAGTGAAAGAAAAAGTAAGTTTGAAGACGAACCTGATTATCCCATGAAGTAGCAACAAGATGATTGGCCTTTGGACTAAAATTAAGGCTAGAAACTGAATCAGTTGGTGCTTGAGCCACCTACAAAGAGTTCATAAATTATTATTCCAACCCAAAATTGATCATCACTAACATTGTATTGGTACCCAAAAACTAGTACTAAATTCAGCTAAACTACCCACTTGTAATTTCATAATCAAAACAAATTAAAAAAAAACAAAATGCAAAAAGGGAAATAGGTGATGCTGAAACAATAAAAGTAGAAAAAAGTAGTACCTCAAATGACTTGTTTGGATTTGGGTTTTGAGCTATATTGGTAAGGGATGAGAATGTCGACATTAGAGCTGGGTATTATCAAAATCCAATTCAAAACTCTTTGAGAATTATGGAGAGATAAGCAGAGTGTGAAGTGTGAAGTGTGAAGGGTATTTAAAAGGGAAAACTATTAAGAGAAAGAAAGGGAATTAGCGTTAGATGAAAGCCGGAAGCCGGTAAGGGAAGGACTGAAGCGTATGGGGGAGTTTTCTGATTTTGCATACTAACCCAGCTACAGCGTCGTAATCAAGCTGACTAGCTGAGAGCCTTAGACCATGTCACCAAAATTATCAGACAATATCAAAATTTAACACTACTTCCGTCGCATAGTAGTTACAACGATAGCTTGTACACATCGTTTTAGGAAGTTAGTAGGTTGTAGGTTATATTAATTTATTATTGTAAAAGTTAATGTGATAGAAAGTGATGTGGTACTTTTAACGAGTTGATAGAGTAGGGGAGTAATATTTTAATATTTTTCACATAAATCAATGAATGAGTGGAGTATATTAGTTGGGTGATATATAATAAAATATTGGTGGGTCCATGCCTAAAATAGAATTGTTGCAACTAATATGGGACAACCATATATAGAAAGTGTTGCAACTAATATGGGACGGAGGGAGTAAAACTAAACAAATGCTGAAATACGTAAATTTTAATTTATGGGTTATGATAAATATATAAGTTTTTTAATCTATTATTTGATATAGTATTAATTTTAAATTTATTATCAAATTAGGCTTAGTTCTATGTTATTAATATTTCCCATTTTACCTTCTTGAACATAGTTCTTATGACTATGCATATTATTTTCCTTAATATTTTAGGGAAATTATATGGAATAACCGTGTTCGTACCCTATATTCAAAAGAAAAGTGAAATCACCTCTTTTGTTTGATATTGGATATAGATGTGTTTGTTGATAAATTCAAAGGAAGATTGGATTAGAGGTTTCACTCAAATTTAATCTTTTTGAAATTGACGACTCGTGGCTAAGGTAACTATTAATCAAATGTATGTGAACTAGTAGTCTTTTCTTAATGGTCACCTCAAGGGGAAACTTTATTTCAATCGAGCGGAAGATTTTGTGGTTTAATATCAAGACCCTAAGGCGCATAAACCGAAAAGAAACACTTTATAATATTGCATTAAGTAAGCTCCTAAGCAATGGACCCTAAAAAAACCTCTAAGCAATGGTCTGAGAAATTTAATAGTGGCTTAGGTAATACTCCTTCCGTCCCCCAAAGGATTTTCCATTTTCTTTGGACACAAAGTTTAAGGAGTGATGTTGATGTGGGGCCTAGTTTTCATTTTAAAATGGAAAAGTAAGGTAGTTGGTATTTTTTAGAATTGTTTATTAAGAGAGAGTGTGTGGGGTCAAATACTTTTTGTAAGAAAATAATATTATAATAGGTGGACCATATCCAAATAAGGAAATGAGAAATGTAATTGGGACAAACATAAATGGAAAAATGGGAAATCCTTTGGGAGACGGAGGGAGTAGCTTTGTATTTTAAAGATTGGTGCTTCGAATTCCATGTTTGTATTATTAAGTATTTGATTCCTCTTTTATTATAATCCTCTACATGGATGGCATATTAGATTATTGGCATGCGTATAATTGGTACTTCCTCCGTTTTTTTTAATGGCTACACTTCTCATTTCACGGACTCCTAGGCAATATTTTGATGAATGAGTAAAAGTGTGTAAGAAGAAGTGGTAGGAGAGAGATAGAGAGAAAAAGTTACTAATGAGAGAAAAAGGAGAAGTGTAACCATTAATTTTAAACTTCTTAGAAAGAAAAGTGTAGTCATTTAAAAAACGGAGGTAGTACTAACTTTAAGGTTGTGGATATTTTGTACTAAATTTGAGAAAATGGACCTAAGTGAAGCAAATGTCTGACATTTGGTTAACCAAGTCCAAAAATAGTCTAACTATAAATTAATCTCATTATGTAGAAAAGAATTTGAAAAAGCTTGGTTCGTCTTATATTATTCTTCTAAGACCCATTATGGTGCTAATGTGAAGCTCATTATAATATGTGTCCTAGTTAGAGATGGCCACGGGCCGGGTTGTGCCGATTCAGTGCTGGGTTATATACGGGCCGGTTCACAAAAACTTGGCCCTGACCCAGCCCTAAGACCACCCCGGGTCGGTTCAGGGCTGGGTCAGGGTTATGTTTTTTGATCCTAAACCGATTCGAGGGCGGTTTAGGAACGGTTCAGGGTCAGTTCAGTGCCAGGGTCCGGGTCGATTCACGGCTAGATTTAGTGTCGGTTTAGGGCTGGTTCATTGCCAGTTCAGGGTTATTTCATTTTTTTAATACAACTTTTTCTAATACAATTTTTTCATATTGGAAATGCACCTTAAGTAAAAATCATTTTTTAATTATTTAAAAAGGATAATTCTTATAAATAATAACTCATAGAGTAAATCAAATACTAATTTCATTTAGAAATTTCACCAATCGCAACTCCCAATAACAAATACTCATTAATCATAATCATAATCGTATATTATAGTTTGTTAATCATAATCACAAATATAGTTTATAGTTTATTAATCATAATTATAATTCGAAGTTTATTTATCTTAACCATAGTTCAATTTCATAGATCATAAATCATAATTATATTATAATTCATTTATCAAAATCTTAATCATAATTTATACTTCACTAGTCCACTAGTCATTCATAAGAATAAACATAATTTTTATGATTTTAATTAGGGTATAGGGTTTAAGGTACATGCTATAAGGTTACAGTTTAAGATTTAAATTTATCGTATAGGGTTTTAGTGACGGTTTAGAGGCGGTGCAAGGAAAAATTTAAGAATGGGCCGGTTCAAGGACCGGTTCAAGAGCGGGCTGGTTTACGGGCCGGGTTAGGATCAGGGTCGGTTCAGGGTTAGGATATGTTTAGGACCAGTTCTGAAATTTGAAAACATGAAACTGAACCGAACCAGTTCCTTGACCGGGCCGGGCCGGTTCAGGGTTGATTTTTTCCGGTTCAGGGCCGGACTAGTTTTTCGCCGGATCGGTTCAGGGCTGGGTCAGGACCAACCCGCCCAATGACCACCTCTAGTCCTAGTGTGTCTCAAGAGTTATATGCTAAGGTGATTGGGGCATGTCTAATATTCTCGATGAATTGTACCCATCCCAATATTACCTATATAGTGAGTAGACTCATTAGGCTTACACAATCCTGATAGTGAACATGGGATGTTATTCGTCATTTAGTTAGGGATCTTGGATGTTGTTTTCATTTTCCTAATGTGTTAGTCAGGTACCTTAGAGGTACTAAGGATTTGCTTTCATTTTCCTAATGTTTTAGAAGGTCGTCGTGATACAAATTGGATAACCAATAATGACAAAGTTTCTTCTACTAGCATTACAATAGGTTTTGGATTCGTGCAAAATGCACTGAATTTTTTTAGTTTATTCAATGTATTTATATTTATATTCTAATGATAATGATAGAGTTAAAAGTCAACAAAAATGAAGATAATAAAATGTATACTCCCTCCGTCTCATATTACTTTATACAGTTTGACCGACACAAAGTTTTATGAGTGTTATTTGACTTGTTTATATTATTGTAAGTAGTTAGTTGTTGGTATTATTTAAGTCCATAAAGTACAATGTGGGACAAATTTGGGACATAGGTGTATTGCAAAAGTAAAATAAAAAGCTAAAGAGAGAGAATGTAATAGGACAAATGTGGATTCATCCCATGATAAAAAATATATTTTTAATGTAGGACCATTCTATTTTTAGAAGTGTATCAAATAATATGGGACGAACGAATGTGGGAAGTGTATCAAATAATATGGGACAAAAGGAGTATTTTGTAAAAAAATTCATTAAACATGGTGAGCGAATAGATCAATAACTAATGATGTTATTTACATAAAAGTTGTTATTTACATAAGGTACTACCTCCGTCCCATATTAGTTGCAACAGTTTGACTGATACATTTGTCAATGCACAACTTTGAACATTAATATATCTAACTATCAATTAGCAAAATTATGAAAAACTGAGGTGTCAAAATTACACATTGAGACAAATCTAAACACATCGTATTTACTAACATTTGGTTTTATATCTTAGTTAAATATCATGGTCAAAGTAAGGTATATGAATATATAGTGTAAAAGTCAAACTGTTGCAACTAATATGAAACATAGGGAGTAATATTTTCGTTATCCAAAGTCCTATCCTCTTTCTATTTAAGGGGGCGTTTGGATAGGGGTCTTCAGGAAAGGGAAAGGGAATTAAATTTTGGGTTTCCCTTACTTGTTGTTTGTTTGATGATATTTTCCTTTCCCTTTACCCAATTTCAGTTTTAGTTTACCCCCAAACCCCTCTACATTGGTTCCCCTACCCCCCTAAGGTTTTGAATTCCCCCAAATCCCTCTACAAATCAGCCACCATTGACCAACCTTGACCACTACCTCACCACCATTAACCAACACCTCACCATTCTTGACCACCCTTAATCGCCACAACCACCACCTGACCACCCCCAACCAACCACAACCACCACTTGACCACCCCCAACCAACCACAACCACCACTTGACCACCCCCAACCACCCCCAAACCACCGCAAAACCTACCGAAACCACCCCCCAAACCACCGCGAAACCTACCTCGACAATCCCACCCAGCCAAAACCCTTGAAAACCACTGCCATAGCCACCCCAGCACCACCACTAAAAGACACCATTAGGCCCCAACCCACAAAAGAAAACTTACCCAGATAAAGGAAAGGACGCCGGAGAGAGAGGGGAGACGAAAGGAAGTCGCAAAGGGGGGAGAGAAGACTTCGCCGCCGGTGATAAAGGAAGAGTAGAACGCCGGCGAAACTCGCATGGGTAGAGCAAGGCTCGAACTAGCCGGCGAAAAAGAAAGTGCCACTAACGGGCAGTGAGGTGGGAAGGGACGGCGCCGCACTAACGAGCAGTGAGGTGGGAAGGGCCGGCGGTGAGGGGGTGGGGTAAGAGTGAATGGGAAAGTGAGGAGGAGTGTTGGTGGTGCTATGGTGAGGGGATTGAAAGAGGTGAAGGAGGGGAAAACAATAACCAAACAACTTTTACAGGAAAGGGTTTAGTTTCCTTTCCCTCCTAACCCTTTCTTGATTCCATTCCCTTTCCTCTCTGCGAACCAAACGCCCCCTAAATAAGTTGTCTAAAGTTCTACCCATATCTACTTTTTCTTGAAATGACATAGGTTTGATGACCTTTTCTCACTCCTTCACTCCTCCACTTTTGGGCCCACGCCATGTCTAAATTATCTCACAATCACATTTTTTTATCCTATTTAAATAAACATTAAAGACCCACTTTCATACTCCTCCCCCTCTCTAACATGGTCTCTGAAGGAACAATAATCCTGTTTAGTTCACCTTAATTAGCTGAATTCAACTTCTTTACTGATCTGGACTCCAGTTTACCGAACTGGACATAGAAACTGATTCACTTTTTTCTTTGCAATACTGAATTTTTACTGAACTAAACTTATATTCCCTCCTTTTTTAATAGGGACGTTTGCTTTTATGCAAGGACCAAGGAAAAAGTGTAAAAGTAAGATAAAAGGATGGTAAAAGTGAAAAAAGCTGAGAGAAGGAGATAAAAAGTACGCAAATTTCATGGTGAACGCGCACCTACGTAGAGGTAGGTGCGCCCACCCGAAACGCAGATCAAAAAGAACAAAACGCAACAAAAACGAACAACCCAGCTGATTCTGACACGGAATGAACATCAGACACAAAGAAATATACATTAGATAAGACAAACAACATTAAACAAACCACAAATCAGCAACGTGCTTATGTTTGATACGGAATGAACACCAGTTGCTAATAAATATACATTAGAAAAAGACAAACAACAATTAGTTTTGCTAAGAAATAGTTTTGCCCCTTGATTAATGTACATCAACGAGAAATAAATGAAAATTAGTTTTACCCCTTTAGTCCCTTTACCCTTTTAAGTAATAAACATCATTTTTGAACGAAGAACCCATGGATACATTAAATGATCAAGCCACTATTTTGTAGATAATTTTATGTATAACTGAGAAATAGAGTTCCACAATGAGAGCATGCTTGGGATGAGTGTAATTTATTAAGGGGGTAATAAAAGTCAAACATAGAAAAATCAAGGCATTTAGAGGATATGATATAGGGGATAGAGTGGTAGTGGAGAGTATAAAGTAATGTTGGTAGGAAGGAAATGGAAGAAAGAGGGAAACTATTACCCTCATTATGGGGGTAATAATTACCCACCACCACCCCTAGGTAACTATTACCCTCATTTGAAGGGTAATAGTTCCCCTCTTTCTTCCATTTTTTCCCCTCCACCACCACTCTATCCTCTCCATCACCACCATACCCCCTATAATTACTTCTAAATGCCTTAGTTTTCTTATGTTTGACTTTTATTACCCCCTTAATACATTACCCTCATCCCAAGCGTGCCTTGAGTAGATAAAAGAACAATAGGTAATTTTAAATGAACATATGAATGGAATGATTTACATAATTTTGTAATAATTAAAAAAGAAGATGGATAATATTTGTAAACAACCACAAAATGAACATCAGTTGGAATATAAAGTACAACTTGCAAAACTAAATAAACGTGGTAGCTTTCATGGCTTGAAATTATGTGTAAAATTATGTGTAAACAAACAACGAATGAACATCAATTATCCTACGAAGAACCCATAAATACATTAAATGAATATGTGACTATTCTTTACTTAATTTGTGAAAATGGGCAACAAGATATATTGTTATCAATGAAATTCGTTGTTGTTAATGTTTAAGTAGTTATTGTTGAAGTTCATTATGTATGCTTTATTGTTTATCTTATTAGTACACACGTTCATTGTGTCTACTCTAATGTTCATGTATTGTTATCAATGAACTTTTCTATTGATAATGTTTAAGTAATTATTATCGATGTTTATTATGTTTGTTAAAAAGTTCATCTACTTGGTAGAAAAACTCATATTTGATATGAATTGTTATCAATGAAAATTTATATTGTTAATGTTCAAGTACTTATTATCACTGTTCATTATGTGTGATGCATTGTTCATCTTATCAGTACACACTTTCATTGTGCATCAATTAACTTTGGTATTATAACTTTCAAATACTATTGTCAATGTTCACTATGTTTGCTTAATGGTTCATCTACTTGATACACAAGTTCATTGTGTTTGATGTATTGGAACCATTTATTATGTGTTGCCAATTGCTATCTAATAATCATCTTATTAGTACATATGTTCATTGTGTTTGCTCTTATGTTCATGTATTGTTATCAATTAACTTTAGTATTGATAATGTTTACTCCCTCCGTCCCATAATATAAGTCCCGATTCTATTTTTACGCGGGAATTAAGATAAATGGAATCTTGTTATAATTAACTTAGGAGATTCATTTGCATTGGGATGGACCATTTCTTTTTTGCTTTACCCAAAAATTTAATGCCTTTAATGAAAGGTAGCTGGCCTAGAAGATGGATAGTTTTGCTTCATTATTTTCTGCATCTTTATTTTACAATGGTGTTTTCTTTTCAAGTGGTAGTTTGAGGCTTTGAGTTTTCTGTTTTCATGGAGGAGATTAATCTTATCATCCATTACTCATTTAACAAAAAAAAGAAACCAGCAGATTTTTTTAAAAAATAAACAAAAACAATTTCAAAATAAAAAGAAATAATCGAATAAAAAACTCAAAAAAAAAATGCCATTCTTCCCCAAAAACGAACAAAAAATCTCAAATCAAACAATTTACAAACCCAAATCGAACAATTTCTCAGTGTTGACAAAACCAAAACAAAACATCACTCATTTCTTCCCCCAGAAACGAAAATTATCGAACAAAATTTCAAAACCCTAACTTACAAAACTCAGATTAAGAAAATGGGAACAATATCTACAAAATAAATTTGATAAATTGGCGTTCCAAATAGCAAATCATACCAGTAGATTCGATTCATGAAAATCTGAAAACGTGGTCTTTTATCTTTGAAAATGAAAATCTGATGTTGAATTTGGATGAAAAAGAGCATGACCATGAAATGTGAACGAAAATAGAAGAGAAGAAAATGGAACTTGAATCTGAAAGATAGAGAAATAGAGAGAAAGTGAAAGTTACATAATTTCAAAAGGAAACTAGAGAGATGATAGAGGAGTTTGAAGTCAGGGGAATGAAATAAGGATGGAGTAAAACGTATGACTCAATTTCCCATTAATGTCCCATTATATGGTTCAATTTCCCATTAATTTAACGTAAAGAAAGAGAAATTATAAGTTAAAGATTCCAATTATGTACTCCCTCCGTTTCTTTTTGTTTGTGCTACTTTTCGTTTTTGTCCGTTTCTTTTTTTTTTCCTATTTTTTCATCTTTCCTTATATGGCAAAATTATATCACCCATCTACCCCTACTTTATCACTTTTTGGTCCCACATGTACCTTAAAAGTTTCTCTCACCTACTGTAACTACCACATTTATTATAAAATAAGTTGACTCCTTACTTGTTGTCTCCACCCACATGCATATGACATCATCTTTCTTGGCATTTGGAGCTACAGTAAATGGGACAAACAAAAAGAAATGGAGGGAGTATTTAATTATGGATCAGTTTTCTATGGTAATATGAAGATATTTTGCAGATTATAGTATTAGTTGAGGGTATTTTAGGTAAAAATAATGGATTAATTTAGAAACAGGACTTATATTTTGGGACACTATAAATGGAAACAAGATTTATATTATTGGACGGAGGGAGTAGTACTTATTATCAATGTTCATAATGATTGCTCAATTTTTCATGTAGCTAGTACAAAAGTTCATTGTATTTGTTTAAATGTTCATTAGATGAATATAGCTATTCATATTTTCCTATTTGATGTTCATTCATCTACAAGTATATATCTAGATTAGTATTCATTGATTTGAAATGTAATAATTATTTCTGCATTTGTTTATAGTTGTTATTCCTTTTTGACCCGATGATTCAATAATGTCAATTAGGATGAATTGAATAAAGAACGATGAAAAATAATTTAAGAAAAATACGAAATAAATAAAAGCAAATATATTGTTATTGATTCAGAAGAGTTAATACAATGCTTAGCATAAACTGTTGTAGAGATATAGCAATGACGTCTTTACAATGTTTATACTGTTGGAAAACAATCACAATGCGTTAACACGGAACAAGTGGAAGCCAACAAGGAAGAAGAAAGAAAGGTGGAGATAGAGCACGACTCGTGAAATTTTGCCGCAAGCTCTCCGCGAGTCGCGGTGCGCGACGTAGCTCGCGGTCCGCGATCTCTTGCTGCGTGCACGCGAAGGCGATTTCAATGTTTATTTTCTTATTTATCTTGTTTATTTATTTATTTTATTTGTTATCTTTTTGTTATCTTTTTTTCTATTTTTTTCCCTCTTTACTAGAGGTTGATGTATTTAGGCAATAAGATAGATTTTGGTAGGTAATCTTTTAGGAATCAGACTTGGAGAGCAAGTTCTTTTCCTAAAAGTTTTAGGGTTATGTTTAGCTATAAATAAGGGAGTCTTTTAGGATAAACATTTAATACACACACATTGAGGGATTGTATTATTGTTGTGAGGTTGACTACAATAATATAATATTATTTTGAGGGGAGGAAATTCAAATTTTCTCATTAAACACTTGTTCATATTCTCTGTCATACTTTGAATTACAATTCTATTTTGTGAGGTAGAGTCTTATTCTTTTGTGCGCATCGATTTTGGTAATTTTACACCCACACTTCCGTTATAACATATACTATCTAACTGAATAAAGAAACGGCCTCCAAGAAGCCCTAATTAACGTCTCCCTAGTAATATGGGATTTGCCTTGATCACCTCTTATCCTCACATTGGATCGCACTTTCTCCATCACCACCCCAATGATATGTGAATTCACAACAGGGGTTTTATCCTTTTGAGTCAGGGGTTTGCTCTTCATAACAGATTTCATGATTTTGAACTCTGTGGTCGGGCTTTGCCCTCATTAGCGGCCTTGGTTGGTGGGTAGAGTTTTGTAGTAGCAAGTGGTACATTTAGTTTATCACTTCAACACATTCATGAAGTGAACAATGAACATTAGATGATAAAGAATGAATACTAGATCAAAACTAATGTGCAATTGAATAAAATGAATGAATAATAAAAATGAACTAGTGAGCAATGAACAACAGCGAAGTACTAGTAAAATGTTAAATAAAATGAATGACTAATTGTTATAAAGAATGAACAAATGAACAAAATATATGAACAATATAGGTAGATGAACAATAGAGTAAACAATTGAACAAATATGAAAAATATTGAACAATAGAAAAGAAATATTTAACAATGAATAGGAGGTAAAAGCTAATGGCCAGTGAACAATAGGAAAGTCCTAGTGAATAATTGGAATGAACAAATGAATTAAATGCATGATCAAATGAATAATTGAGTGAATTTAATGAATAATTGAATAATTGAAATAAACAATTAGATAACATTAGTGTATAATTGATTTTAAAAAATGAAAAATTGAACAAAAGGAATGAACAATATAGGTAGATGAACAATAGAGTAAACAATTGAACAAATGATGAAAAATTGAATAGTAGAAAAGAACTAGTTAGCAGTGAATATCAGATAAAAAGTAATCAACAATGAACGAAAGAAAAGTCTTAGTGAACAATAGTTTTGAGTAATTGAATTAAATGAAATGATCAAATCAACAATTGAATGAATTCAATGAACAATTAAGTAATATGATATGATTAAATGAACAATTGTTTAATATGATATGATTAAATGAACAATTATATAACATGAGTGTACAATTAAATAAAAAGAATGAACAATTGATCAAATTAATAAGGAAAATTTGTCAGGAATAAGCCAGCCTTTGCGTTGACTGCTTTTAACAAGTCTACCTTCATTTATTCTAATAACAAGTAGACCTTGTAGCCACTTAAACTTTTAACAAGTTTTTTTTACATGTTACTTGTTAGTTGTTAGTAACTTGTTAGTGTAGGTCACTTGCTCACGTGTCTTATCTTAATTGGTTCATTTTTTAAAATTTTATAACCCAGCCATATATCTCTCTTCTCTCCTTTATTTCCTTTTTCTCTCTCCTCCTCTTTCCCCTCCACAACCACCACGACCACCAGTCTTCCACCACCCTTCTCCTTCGCTTTCTCTCTCCTCCTCTTGTCATTGTCACTAACACCACATAACCAGAATATGTGATAGGGTCTAGTCGTATCACCTAATCAAAGATAAACCTAAGTCCTCTAACAAAAGTAGTCAGTGGAAGCAGGGTCGAATCCACAGGGAGACAGAGTTTCTAAATCAATATTCAATTAACTAACTACTTCAGATGAAAATATGGAGAATTAACTGAACTAATGAGTAAGCTAAATAATACGAATTAAGTCGAGGATTTAACTATGGAATAAAAGCCTAGGGTATTAGGTCGGTCCACCATGCTTATACCAATCAAACAAGGTCAACAACTATCGAAACCTAGGTCAAGAGTCGAGGGATTAGAGCATGTGTTGAGCTATGGTTAAGACTCAACGCTCATAGTTCAACATACGCCGCATGTTCACTAACATAATCAGAACTACTGATGTGTCCTAGGCCTCTAGTCGTAAGACGGATATGTGCAAACAACTATTAACCACAAGCAATCAATGAAATTGGCCACTAACATTAATCACTAATTAAGAACAAACCACACCACAATCACTCTAATCAAGCCCTAGAAATCAATAGGAGTCTAAGTAACAATCATGGTATAAAGATGGCTTCCCTATCTAACACCCTAGAAAGAGAACTACTCAGACATGATTAAATCGACAACAACAAATCTAATTGAAAACCCTAAGAATTGCATCATGAACTAATTGAGAAATAAGCAATTGAACTAAAGTAATTGAGAGAAAGGAATAAAGCAATAAGCAAGACGATTACCAAATTGACGGAAAGCGGAAACTTTAATTGAATTGAAGTTGTACTTGAATCTCTTCTACAATCGAAAGCAATGATAAACTAGGCTAAGAGCTCTCTAAATGTTTAATGATATGAAAGATACCAATAAAAACAACCTAAAAAGTATTTATAGGTCCTAAGAAAACAATAAGATAGAGTGGGGAAAATAACGAAAATCGCATCCCCGTGTCGTTCACCCGATCGGGCAAAAGGGCCGCCCGATCGGGTCTGGGAACAGGCTCTCAACAGCAGCAAAATAGGCTCCACCCGATCGGGGCCGCAACCCCAGCACTCGATCGGGCAAGTCCACCCGATGCCATCGGGTGGACGCCTTCTTCAGCTCTCAGAAAAACAGCAAGGATTGGCTAAGTATTGCTCCGCCCGATGAGATCGGGCAAGGCCGCCCGATCGGGCGGAAAACCTGAACTTCAGCTTCTTTACTCGTACCCGATCGGGCAGTGGTTGCCCGACCCGATCGGGCGAGTCTTCTTTCTTCCTTGCTTCTGGTTGGCTTCAGACGCCAAGTCTTTGCGCACTTACTTCTTCATAATGGGGTCCAAATACCATCTTGAAACCTCCAAGATGCCTCATAACTTCCCGCTATAGCGTGGTGCTCAAAACATCAAGTAAATAGGGAGTTTTCCCTAAAACCTGCAAAATGATATAGAACACACAAACCACAACTATATCGAAATAGTTAGCATAAATAGCTCCTAAGAGCATCAATATCGCACAATTTAGCTTGTAAAGAAAGGGAAAAACTCTATAAGAAATCGATATATCAATATTCCCCCAAGCTAAACCTTTGCTTGTCCTCAAGCAAATAGAACATGATCGTGGAATAGATTGTTCATTTTAACATACATAAAGAACCCATTTAAGCAAAATAGCATTTGAATCTAGATAAGAACACTAAGTCATCTAAGGTTGAACACAATCATATATCCAATGAATATCAGCCCAACATAAGTGAACATACGTATACATTTAGGAAATAACAAAATATGAATGAACCCAGGAAAAAAAAACGAGTGAATGAACCCAAAAAACGAGTGAATGAACCCAAACAATCCCAGATGAAGATGATGATTAGAGAGTAAAAAACAAGTAAGGAATAACCTAGAAAAACGAGCACAAAAACCCACAAAACCCAGAAAAATCGAGTAAAAAAAACTAACTTTTGGGATGAACAACAAAAAATGACATTAGAGAGAGAATGAAAGATCGAGGATTGAGAGAGTACAAAAACTAACCTTTGGGATGAACAACAATGGTGGATTGATGAAGGCTTGAAAGAGAATAGAAGAAGAAAACTTTGAGAGAGAGAGAGTAAATGGTTTAGAGAGAGAAAGTGCTTTGGGTTTTGTGTGGGGAAAGTGGGAGGGGGAAAGTTTTTTTTTGAAATTAAAAGTTGTTAGAGGAGAGACAAAAAGGGGGGAAAATTCTGGAATTTGAATTCATTTACAATGTATCATTGTTCATGTACAATGAACAATAGTTCATTTACAATGAACCATTGTTCATTCAGTGTCGTGAAGGAGTTTAAAGGTTGCGTTTTGTTCATTTGGGCTCGCGTTTCACCTGGACGCACCATCCTCTATGTAGGTGCGCGTCCATGGTGCACCTATTGCAAAAAGTAGGAGAGAAGTGTAACAATTTGGTGGGCCTATTTATCATTAAAAAAAGATTTTTTGTCAATTACGGCCATGTAAAATACCCCTTTTGTTAATTATAGCAATCATCTTTTTTTTTTGTGAATTACGGACATGAAAGACTAATATCTAAGTAAGTTGTTGCCATTTTCACTAATTACATCACTAATCTATAGTTTGACCGGTCAAATCATGTTTAATATTTTATAAATATTTTTTATTCAATTTTATGATATTTAAAAAAAAATAAAATTTTCATATATGACATGCTAATGGGCACATATTTCGAGACAACATTTAATCGCGTTTGTTGAACTGAAGACGACGTTTTTTCGAAAAAGGACACCGTCGGGCACCCTTGATAGACATTAATTTTTGAGAATCCCTCCGAAACGAGTACCAATAAGCAGGACTTTCGAGCACGTACTTCGAGACAAGTTTTTTGGACTGAAGACGACGTTCTTTCGAAAAACAAACACCATCGGGCACCCTATATGGGCACGAATTTCGAGAATCCTACGAAAAGAGTACCAATAAGCCGGATTTTCGAGCACGTACTTCGAAACGAGTTTTTCGAACTGAGCACAACGTTTTTTTTTTCGAAAAAGGGACACCGTCGTGCACCCTTTTGTGGGCACGAATTTCGAGAATCCCTACGAAACGAGTACCTGCAGGCCGTGACTTCGGGCACGTACTTCGGGAAGGGTTTTTTGTGCCCATATAGGACGTACGACGGTATCCGTTTTTCGAAAAAAACTTCGTGTTCAGTCCGAGAAATCCTTTTCGAATTACATGCCTGAAAATTCGACTTGTTGGTATTCGTTTCATAAGAATTCTCGAAATTCGTGCCCACATAAGGGTGCACGGCAGTGTCCCTTTTTTCGAAAAAAACGTCGTGTTCAGTCCGAAAACCCGTCTCGAAGTACATGCTTGAAAACCCGGCCTATAGGTACTCGTTTTGTAGGAATTTTCGAAATTCGTGTCCATAGAGGGTGTCCGACGGTGTCCGTTTTTCGAAAAAACGTCGTCTTCAGTCCAAAAATGCGATTAAATGTTGTCTCGAAATACATGCCTATTAGCATGTCATATATGAAAAACATATATTTTTAAAATATTATAAAATTGAATAAAAAAAAATTTATAAAATATTAAACATGATTTGACCGGTCAAACTATGGATTATTGGTGTAATTAGTGAAAATAGCAACAACTTACTTAGATATTAGTCTTTCATGGCCGTAATTCACAAGAAAAAAAGATGATGGCTATAATTAACAAAAGGGTATTTTACATGCAAAAAATTCGTAAAAAAAGGTAGAAGTGTCCCGATTAAAAAACAATCCTAAATGACAAAATGTCCCTACTAAAAAACAGAGGGAGTATTTACTTGACATAACTTATTTATGCTGAACTAAATTTATTTTAACTGAATTAAACTTATTTTTACTGCATGTTAATGTTTTAAGGTGAACTGGCCATGGCCTATAGGTAGAACATTAAACTTTAGTGAATGGAGGGGGGTATTTACTTTCGTAATCTAATAAAATGGAACAAGGATACATTATATATTTAGATACAATAAGAAAAACACCAAATATCTAATTAAATAGACATTAAAATAATGCATATCACACATTCAAGTGTTCTATAGAGTTTCATAAAAAATATTAAGCTTGTCGGAAGATGCTTCGTAGATAATGCGATCTCTAGCTTAATGATTGATTAATGTAGTATATGAGAAGATTTACATTAAAAAAAATCTAATTTCAAAATCTTTCTCATACTCTTTACAAAGTCTATTTTTTATTATTTTTGTTTTAATTTTTTTTTCATATCCGAGTATCTTCCCATATTCATATTTAATTAAAACTTTACCTGAAAAAAAATGATCATGTGATAGAAAACTATATAGGATCTTGTACCTCGAACAATTTAAAATTGGCTTACTAATAGTTCATTGTATAACTATTACTTATAACTTATTTATAATAGTAAACTTTTTTTATAACCCAGTCTTAGGATTCATACTAAAAGCTTACAAACATTTCGTACGGTAAGTTAATTAACTTTAACTAACTTTTGATGCTCAAAGTTATCACAAACTCACTTTAAACTCATGTAAATTTTCAATAAATCATGATCACATTGATTAAGGCGATTAAAATATTTTTGCTATCGATCTAAAAATACTTTTAGATTTAAATCCGTCAGTTTTTCATTTATATAGAAACACTAAGTAAAATTTTAATTATGTTTGGATATTGTTTTTTATGGTATTTAAGTAGAAATTATGTAATAGATTGTCTGAACACATATAGAACATTAAGATAAATAATGTCAAAAAAAGAAGTGGATGAACCTTTTGGAGATAGAAAAAATAATTTACAATTGTAGATCCTATTGTCAACGTTTTCAAACTATAAGAATTTCTTGAGAACATTTTTAGGTAATTATGAGAAGTTTTAGCTTGTGATTTCAATTATACTATCTTGCATCAAGACCTATTTAAATCTGGCTTACAACTTGTGCGTTGAACGATTATGAATTACTCCTATAACTTATCTGAGACTTACTTTAAACTCTTGAAAGTTTTAAATCCAATATCCATGATCTCATTAATCAAGGTGAATGAAAGTGTTGGTCTTCGATATAGAAACACTAAATAAAAAGTAGTTGATTTTTGGGGACTAAACATAGTAGTTGATTTTTGGGGACTAAACATGTTTTTACATGCTACCATTTATTGTAGAGAAGAATTCTATCATTAACAATTTTCAAATTATGAGAAATAATCTACGTTATTTTAGAAGATTAGAGACGAAGAATTTTGATATAAAAATTTCTATTGTATGATCATTTTTTACATTTTGGAGATAAGTATTTAGATCAAGTTTAATATATTTCCAAATAATAATGGGAAATTTTTTGTGGAAAATACTAACCGAATATGATCTATAAGGATAAGATTTTTTCTAAAAGCAAAATTTTGAGAAATAGGATATGGAGAATAATATGAAAAGATGTAAATACAATATATTGTATGAAACTAATTTTTTTAACACATTGGAATAAAAAAAATTATTAGAAGATGTTATCAAAATTGTATTTAAAAAAAAACAGAATCTTGAAATAATTTTTTTTAAAAACAAAAATTAGGAAAGACTATGTTATACTCCCTTCGTTCCAAAATGTTATACCCATTTGGAATATGGGAGAAAACCAAGGCAAATAGAATTATAGAAGAATCTTATGTTTATTTTAATAATTTTCATGTACTTTTTTTTGTCCTTATTAGGAAAAGTAAGAGAGAAAGATTCAAATGTGGGGACCATTAAAGTACAAATGAGTAAAAGGTAGGTAAATATTTAGATATTGAAGGGTAAAGTGGGGAGAAAAAATGTATATGAATAGAAAAGATTTTATATGGGTATATCTTTTTAAAACGGCCTAAAATGGAAAATGGGTATAACATTTTGGAACGGATGGAGTATATGTTTGATTTTGGAAGATGTTATTAAAATTACTTTTTATTCGTCCAAAATTGGCAATTTGACATTTTATTATAGATTTTTTTGGTGCATACACAAAAATTATAGGATAAATTTAATTGTACCATTTACAACAATGTTAATATATTGCTTAAAAGACATTAGCTATAAATAAAGTAGTGAGCATTATGCTCTTTAATTTTCTTGATAGCTAATAGGGTTTTTGCTATATTTGATAGGGAAGCGGTAAGCGGTTGGTTTATAAGCTCTTTGATTCATTTGATATTATGATGTTCAATAGATGTTATATTTGCGAGTTGAGTTCTCTCTAAGAAGGTGTAATGCCCGTCTTCTAATCACCATTTTTAGGTTAATTAATTCGATATTAGCGTCAAAAAAACTTGTCTTATACCTAGATAGTCGATGCATTACTACCGTACTTAATTTCCCTTAGAAAAGTATAAGGCAAGATGTTTTTCATAAAAATAAAAATATTATAAATAAATCCATAGCTGATATGAAGTAATTTAATTAGTGAAAGGAAACTTTGTTCTTTTCCACCTTTTATGAACAACTTTTTTTAAATTACCACCTTTTCTTTTGCAAAAGTTTTTAAATTCCCACAATTTCACGTTTTCTATCACTAAAAACATTATATGGGACCCACGCCTAACTAAAAATTTCGTATTCTAACAACCCTTATAAAATCCAATTGAACTAGCGCCAATCAACTCCCCAAACCTAACATTTTGCAACTCCAATTGAAGATTAAGAGGGGAGAGAAATTGAAAGGAGCATAACAATTGTGGGGATGTATTTAATTGGGAGCAAACTGCGTTCAATTGGTGTGTTTTTCATTTGAAAAATGAGTGTAAGTATCTAATTTAATGTTTGGAAGCCAAAAATTAGGTTTTTTTTGGGGAAATTGTGTTGTGATTTTTGCAGGATTTAGGGTATATTTGGCTCAAAATTGTTTTTATATAGCCATATTGAAGTTCTTGATTGAGCAAAAAGAAACCCCAATTGTGTATACAAACTTTTGTTTGGCAATTAAAGTTTTATTAACAACCAAAACAGAGAGATATTACATTAACTGAGTCTCAATAAAACAAGGCACAACAACAACCTACAACAACCAAGCATCTACAACAATTTATCCCTCATAGCACACCTTCTAGGAAGGGTTTTCCGTATGAGATGCACCACTTACCTATTACAACTTAGAGCTAAATTAGCATAACTGAACGTGTAAGTGATCAGACAATCTACTGGCAACTCTAAATACAACTTGTATTATAACTTGTTCAACTTTTAAAGCTTCACCAACAAACATAAGCTGGTTTCTTTGCAGCCAAATTTGGTAGATTGTTTCAACAAAGCACATGCCATAGATCCCCAATTTTCTTGCTCTTATTTCTACATTTATGAGCAACAATGGTGATTTCATCCTCAAAGTATCCAATAGCTATATCATTCTTCAGGAGTAGAAGCATTTGCTTCCAAATAGCACGAAAATAAGTGCATTAGAAGAACAAATGCTGCACAGACACACTAGCTGTTTTGCAGAAATCACATAAGGGATACACTGTATCCCCCATTTGTACAACCTGTCTTTAGTAGTTAATCTGCCCTGGAAAGCCATCTATCCAGTAACAGACTTCTTGGTCTAGCTTTGTTATAACGCACAACTCTTCTCCACCCCACAGGCTCAATAAAAACCATCATAAGTGTTGACACCATGCTGATAGCAAATTTACCTCCTCTTACAAACTGAGAAGGCATAATGTTCTCAATCGCCTCTCTACTTGTGAAGATCTTTCTAATCATCCATGAGCATCTTTAAGGCACTGCTGTGTATTCAAACTTTAATCATGCATGATTGATACTAAGTGCTCCATTCTTTCTTAATTTGCTAGATAAACAACGTCTTAACAACTGGAGAAATTAATCAAGTGTCATTGTGAGCTACTTGTTGCTAAAAGAAAATCATGGACTGAAAAAAAAAAACCAGGGAGGAGATTCATTCGTTGTAAATGTTATGAGCCTAAAACTGAGATGATTTGCACTTGTTTTTGCTACTTGCCCTACCTTGGCTAGTTGGCTATCCGTTACAAGATGATAAAATTGAAGCATGTCTAATGAAAAATAAAGTAGTTTGTGATTACTATGTTAAAATGATATTGGCCAATAATATTAAGTAAACATGCAAGATTGCCTTGTCCTTCTCGGTCTATTGTCAAATAATTGCAACACGTATTCTAAATTGTCCTCTATTTATTTATCGAGTGTGGCTGGTTTATTGTTGTAATACATGAAATAAAGTTATTATATTAAGTGTCAACCTTGTTTTGTTGTACTTTTTCCCAATATCAACTTATTATCTTTTAGTTTATACTGTATTATTTTAGATGGTAACATTGGAGTTATGTTGGAGAACATGTGCAACACAAAGTAGGGGGAGTGTTCTAGTTAAACTATTGATTTTAAAGATATTATGATAGACAAACGGTAGAGGTGAAGTTATGCCCATGACTCATGTGGGGTCAATATTGGGTTATTGTTGATGATGAGAGCATTTAGGATCTCAAGTTTGTCCTTCAACTTTCGTTAGCGTACTTCTTACATAAAACCATCTCATACAAACTCGCTAGATTCTCCTAATATTTGTCAAGGATTTCGAACTATCTTTCAATGAGGGTTTTCTAGTTCACTTGCTTGCATTGGTGTTTCATAGGCAACAGTACCATCCCAACCCTATGACAGCGTGATATTCTTCTTAACCTCATGGTTTTTTCATTACCTATTTTGATGTTTTTGGGTGTCTAATTGGAAAGAAAATCAGAGTTCGACATTGAGTCTTTCATTCTAATTTCGATGATGCGTCCTAATAATTTTTTAGGTGGTACTTATGGCGGAAGATACAAACTACAAGTTGTGCATGTGTGGGGATTCAATGAAGTATGGAAGGCAAAACAATCATTTTCTCTTGTGCCACAGACTGGTGCAAGAAGCAGAGAAAAGTAATAGCGAACTTACCCAAGAAAAGTGGAAATCACAAGTAGCATTACACAAGGGTGTAGGAGGGGGTAACTAGGTCAGGAAGCTACAGCAAACTAATTTACTCGCCTATGTAATTATTGCTCAAAGAAGATACAATTTACAAAATTCAGTGTTCACCTATACAAATTTCTCTGATCTCAGCTTGGAATCACTCAGATCCGAACAATATTGCACTAAAACAAAAAAAAACGAGGGGAAAGGCAAAAGAGAAACTGTACAATAACCTATACACAGGAATGAGAAATTTAAGGATCTGGAAATTCACAACTCTTTTGTCGTTATCACTATTGGTACAGGTCCTGCACTCCGTTAGATGAAGATGGAGGTGACCTCGCTATGGAAGGTTGTGAGGGGGCTGCAGTTAGGGCATATGTAAGTCTCGAAGAATCACTCTCAATCAGACCTGCGACACCAGCAGCTGCAGATTGGGCATTTGAAGGAAGAAAGAGGTCATGCCTTTGATCTTTGTAAGCACTCCATACCTGCAGAAAGAAGTCAAATTCTAAATTTTAGATATGAAACACCCGATAGGACATAAGACAGGCACTCACTTCACTCTAGCTACATTTAATGAGGCATCTTGTTCTATAAGGTCGAACAACTTAACGAATGTTATGCATACAAAATTTGATAAAGATTTCTTATGAGAATATTCAAGTTTGTGCATCTCCACATTAGTTTTATTTCCAGTACTAATTGCCATCTACACATCCGCATATGAACAGAACTGAAAGTTCAGGAAGAAATCGTGCACAAGACCTTTGCATCTTTTTATAATGGCCATCTTTAAAAGCAAGTGCATTTCAAAAGTCTCCATTTATTAGAAATTACCATACAGGACAGAGGGAGTATATATAATAGAGGAAAAATTGCCTTAGACAGCCACAAAGGCAACTCAAAAAATAAATGACAAGCATGAAAGCAGCAATTTTTACGGACATCTCCTTAATACTATTGTACTTGCAAAATCCAGACAGGCCACTGAAGTCCTGTAAAACAGAACAATGAGATATACATGATATCACAACCAGGTGGTGCTACCTTTAGAATTACCAACTTTTAGGACAATGTCATAACGGCCAGAAACCATCCTATAATTTACTAGAAAGTATCAATATACTCTTAGTAAAGTGTCAACCTAAAAAATATCCATAACTAAAAACACTTATTCCAGCACCCATCTTTCCTGATATGTACATGTTTCTTTAACTATCTCATTTGAAAGATTACACAGGAACATCGTAGTTCAGTTTAAGATGCCATAAGCAGCACTTATCCATATAAAACTGCATGTATCCAAGGTATTTTAGCCCTCTTCTTATCCTCAGCCCAGTATTCTCCTCGAGGATAAACCCAGATGACACTTAATGAAGCATGTAAGATTCATTTTTTTAGGGGCTGAGGCGGGTCTCATTGGGAAAAAGGATTAACTGGATAATATTTAGGAGGTCAGTAAAACAGTCCACCACCCTTCATTCAATGTTATTTTTCTTTTTTCTTTGGTGAGGTGGACAGGAGGGAGTGGTAGGTATTTTATTTACTAATGAAAGTTTCATTGTGCTTATAAGAAAGTCCTAAACCAACTTCAGCATACCAACTATGTCAGCGTTGCAAATAATGACGTCCACGAGAAAACGTGGGACAGCGTCAAACCAATCTGGTCGTGATCTTATTGCCTCCCATCACTATGACTAGAATTCTATTCTTGCTGGCCAACTCTACCATTTGTGTGAGTTTGGCAATAAGGTAATGGAAAGCTGGGCATTTTTCCTTAAATGTTTGGGTGTGCTCGATCTGTCCACCACGATTTGGGGGAACTAACCCTTAATTGAGCGTATAATACGTAGGTTTGCTAGGGCCCATCATCAACACCAAAAAGGGGAAGTATAAACCAAAAGTCCCACATTTAACCCTTTTCACAACACAGAATAGAAACCCATAGATAAATAGCCATTTGGAACAGGCTTCCAGCTTCCTTTCAAATGGAAAAGAGCTCCAAAGGTAAAATAAGATATATAATTTTCTGCCTTCTTTTTGTTGCTGTCAGCCCAATGTTTCACTTCTCAATCTAGTAAAATGTATCACGCAAACCCCCCTGATCCCTAAATAAAATTATACCAAGGGAAAAAACATACATCAGAGGCATCCAATATCTCACGCACACTACTGCAGTGGGCCCCCTCCGTGGCAAATGCATGCAATACCTGTATCAGCAACATAAAAAAGATAAAACTCCTGTTAACAAATGATATACACAAATAGAAAATGTGTCAATAGTGGAAAACTTGTGTAGCACAACGGTTGAAATTAGGAGAAAACTTTCTCTCTAGGTTACAAGGTTATCATCTGACATGCTACAGAACCTAGTTTCTGAGATCCAATACACTAATAC
The DNA here is from genome assembly GCA_947645195.1 of Patellifolia procumbens. Lineage (NCBI taxonomy): Eukaryota > Viridiplantae > Streptophyta > Magnoliopsida > Caryophyllales > Amaranthaceae > Patellifolia > Patellifolia procumbens. The sequence continues at coordinate 120,948 of CANSGD010001355.1, forward strand.
AGGGATGTGGCTGACTGTACGAATGAATTTAGAGTTCTAAAGAACAACTTAAATCTCCTTTTCGTTCACCTATTAAATTAAGGAAGTGAGCTTGAGCAAGTTTTACTGCTTGTTCGTTAAAGAAACAGTCTTTAACATAAACATTATTATATTTACTTACTCTTCATAAACAAATCGTTCGTTGATATTTGTGATTCGTGAAAGATTTTTTTTTTCAAGACCCCATTATCATTTATTAAAATGGATTACTTAAAGCTAGTTTAGTTGTTCAATAAAATCATGATTACTTCAAAAATTCAATCGTAGTCACTGAGACTACTACCTCTCTCTCTGATCTCGCTCCCACTTGCTACTGGGGGACTTTCAAGGAAGAAGAGTTAATGGTGGGCCATTGGGGTCACATGGGTAATTTTTGTTAAAGGAATGTCAAAGTGAGAAGAAAATAACAATACTAACGAATGGACTTGGAATGAACGAATTTTTATGCAAAACAATACCCCTTACTGATTGAATAGCAAAGCCATATTCTCCCCAAAAAAAATAGTAAAAGGGCACAGTAACTCAAAAGTACTCAAGATCACTTGTGAAAAAATTAAGAGAGTGAGAATTCAGTCTCAATTACTAAATATTAACGAATCCAATCCAACAACTTAAGCTCAAAAACCACCCCAATCAAATTACTTTCACACTCAATGAGGTCAGTTTTTATCTCAAACAAAAAACAACACTTAAGTAGTTTTAAATCAAGATAACTGCTCTAAGACTAATTGGTTTTACGTTTCTACATGCATTAAATATGAATGTAATCAGTAATTAAGCTAAATTTTGATTTTGGACTTCAACAAATTCTTATAAAGTTTGAGTTCCAAAAGTAGCCTGAATTTTGTACAGTCTTTTGAATCACCCAAGTTGGCCCATATTTTGGATATCATTTGTCCCCTCCAATATTTAGCAATCTGGACCCTCAAAATTCTATCTAACATAACTAGTAGAATGGTAAGTTCGTTTAAAGATCTCCTTTTGCAGGCAAATTAAAGGCGATCAACCCAAATTAAAGGCCTGAGGGTATATGAGTTGAACTCAGAAAGAAATTATAATTGTGATAAAGATCAAGTATAGAGTAACTACAACCTCAACAGCAAGCACGCGGCCAATGGATGCTTCAGATTCATTCCACTTCATCTGCGAGCAAAGTCCGTTCCTTCCTCCAGCTCGCCAGTCCAGAAGACCAAGAAGAACTTCGACAAGTCCAACCCTAACCAAATCATAAAGCACTGATGAGAAAACTAATTAAACCTAATGTGTTCAGGCAACAAAGATATAATCCAAGGGCGCCAGGAAAGTAAATATTTCACTAAAAGGAGGCGTGTCTGATAATCACGTCTTGTAATTCTATTTTTTCACACAACATAAATGTGTAAAGCAGCTCAAAAGCCTTGCACTTTCAACCCTAGATTGGCAACTTGTTCATTCTCTAATATTTATCTTTGCCCACCATTTACAAAGTTAAAAGTTCCAAGCAAAAGCAAATTTTATTGCATAACTTTTACACAACAAGATAGCCAAATTTGTTGCGTAAGGGAACATCTACCTGGGAGCCGGTTGTACAGTAAACTGCACTTAATTCCTACGAGCAATCCATTCTTAGGTAGCTTTTCTGCCTTTGTTCTCACAAAGATTGAACGAGTATATTATCAAAGTTACCAAGTGAATGTATTATCATCAGGTGCACTAAAGAAAGCTGAGTCAGCAATTACAGAAATGTCGCATTGATGGCAAAAAGAAAGGTTTCGAATACTCGAGATATACTTTGGCATTTTTCATGCTCCTTTATTTGTATTTTATATCTATAAAATTACTTTCTCTTTATTTATTTTATTCTTTTTGTTGGACGGTGGGGGATTAGATCCTACACCGGGAGCATGACGTCATCATATGCCCGAAAGCACCGATATTTCCATGTACCACTATACAAAATTCAGAATGAAACGACACATCTCATCTTCATTTATAAAAGAGCAACAATTCATAATAAAAGGGCATGGTAGTATGAAAGGTATTCTGTATATATGAAAAGAACATCAATGTAGAGCATATTGTATAGGAAAAATTGTCAAGAATAAGCAAATCTTTGCGTGATCCGTTAAAAACAAGTCAACCATTGGATTATCCTGGGATAAGTAGAACTTTTATGCCCAGCCGTTTTTAACAAGTCCAAACCGGTTATGACCTCTTATTTAACCTTTTCAACACGTTAAAGTGACATGTGTCACTCCTTCATTAGCCATTTTTAAATTTTAAATTTATTTATAGAACACCCCCCCCTCCCCCCTTCTCCCTTCTTTTCTCCTCCCTACCAGCTATCCCCTCCATCCTTCAACTTATTCCCACCAGAACCTGCCCCCATCCTTCACTTTCTTCCTCGACATCCACTTCCTTCTCAAACCCAATTCATTTGTATGTGTTAATCAGTACTTCAGTAGTGTGCTGACAATCCTACAGTAGCACTTCACTTCTCCGACCATCAACATCATCCTCGCCGAGCACCATCATTACTAGCTGCGCCACCTTCCTTACAACCACCATCTCCGCCGTCTTTTAAATCCCTCCACCATCAATGTCCTCCTCCCTTTTCCTCCAAATCTCCAAAAAATTATTCAAACCCACAACCATCTCTCTTCGCTTCATCTCTACATCCTTCTTCTCTACTCTCTCTGCTCGTAAATCCCATATGTCATACCCTTCAATCGACCCACCTCTTCCAAAGAAGCTCCCGTCCAAAGTCCCTGCTCATGGCTGCACTTGGGACGATCCATATCATGGGAGGGGTGTTGGTTTGAAGGGGTGGGGGTGCACATATTCACTTGGTTCTTTTTGTCTGAGTCAAACTCATCACGTCTTATTTCTTCTCTCTCCTCTTCCTCTTCTCCTCTCATGTCTTATTTCTTCTCTCTCCTCTTCCTCTTCTCCTCTCACGATGTACTTCTCTCTCTTTTATCCCTCTGAAAACCACATAAAACCCTAGATATGAGAGGGGACGCGGACCTTAACGAAACCCTAGTGATTGCCGACACTGACGAACTGGTACGTGACCGGTGACCCACATCAAGGTGGGCTGCGTTTGTTCTTGGACAAACGATCTGTGTCGCCGGCCCAAGGTCCTTCTGAGTAATGTTGGTTGGCATTACCCAAAGCAATGACCACCACTACTGGTACAGATTCCACCATGTGCCAAATCTTAGTCAGCCGCTCCAGAAACAAATTAGTTCAAAGGCTATTCCAAATGACTTGGTCGACCTTGTTCTAAAAGAAAGCAATAAACAAATTATACATGGAGAGATTTTCTACATTGTTTTTATTTATCAAACTGAGATGACTTTGATAGTTTGGACCACCAATTAGGAAGAAATGAGAAGTGTATTATGTGACGGAGGTAGTATATACTACATAAAACAATGTAGATATTAACGAGTTCATTAAGAAGACTTTACCACTTTTCTTTGTTGAAAATAAAAAAACTTTAGTTAATTCATTAATTATTCATCCCTATAAAAGTATTACACAAAATATTATGATTATACAAAACATTTGATAACATGTGCACCATGTGAATAAGCTAATGCGGAAACACAAATATCTTTTTGAGTTAACCATATAACCCTAACCTTAACTGGACCCGCTTTAAATGTGTCAATTTGATATAACTCGTTTATTAAGCATGTCAGGATCTAGTTAATATTGTTTATCACTTTATCTCATATTTTTCATATATTGTTGGTTTTATACAAGTTGACGTGGTAGTTATATTAACATCTATTAGTGTATAAAATTAAATATCAAATGAACTAAATTCCAAAATCAAATGATGAAGGTCAAATGCCATATGGAAAAACTAGTTTTTTTTTGGCCTCGGGGGCATACATTTTATTGTGCTATCCTTTGTTAATTCTTTGTTAGCATATCCCATTTGATCTTTTACATGGTTGTATTTGCCATATTCCTTGGGTTAGTTGTTTTTTTGACTTATTGTTCATTTTTTGTGTGAGTTTGATGTATTCTCGTTTAATCCCTTAAAAATGGGTCTTTTGCTGAGAAGTTGAGGCAACAAATTGAAGAGGGGTTATAGAGAGAAAAAATATAGTTTTTGATAGAATTTGTTGGAAGAGAATAACGCAAGAGGAGTATGGGAGAATTGGAATGGACAAAAATTTTAGATGCATATTCAAAGAGAAAACGTTTGAGGAGGGTATTTTTGCCATTTTTTTAGTGACACCTTAAAAGTGAAAGTAGATCACAAAATAGGGGTGTAGTGGTGGAAAAGTGGAGTTCTGTACGCATTTTTGCAAACATTTTCAAAAAAAATTGCCATGTCATTCGCATAATGGCTCCATGTCAACGTGTGATATGTGGTGACACGTGGTGGGAAACAGTTCGAGCTCATGACATATATATATATATATATATATATATATATATATAGGGGTGGGATACAGTGCGAATACCCCACTTATACGAGAACACCTATTTATATGAGAACACTTCAAAATTTAGAGTATAAATAACAACTTTTTAGAACCTGAGAGTTTTACATCGCGTCCCTCATCTCATCTTTAAAAAAAAGTTCGAATTGCAATTTAGCAATTACTGATCGCCAAGTAAAACAGAAAAGGCAAAAAGAAAAAAAGAAAAGAAAAATAAAAGCTCCTAAAGCCAAACCTCACCCTCGATCATTTTCATCATCATCATCTAAGTGGAAACATTGTAAAAGGAAAAATAAAAGCTCTTAAATAAGATTAGCGCATCATCAACTATCTTAGTGGAAACATTGTTAGCCTCACCAAACAACTACCTCACCATCGATCATTTTCATCATCAATCTGCAAGGAATCAAGATTTAGGGGAAGGGCATATTAGGCATCACAATATAAGTCTATTAGTAGTAACTTGGGGAATAAGCTAGATAGTTTGTTAGGGAGGATTTCCTATAAATAAGAGAACAATTAGGAAGAGGGGATTATGGAATGTATTTAGTGGAAACTCTTGGGAGAGTATGAGCCTCTCGAATGCTCATGATTAGGAGAGATCAAGCCTCTCGAAAGCTTGAGTTTATCTTTGTTAGTTTTAATTTCATATTATCAATCTCATTAGCTTCCATTACTCATTTTATTCATCTATTATTCATCATTCTCATCTATTCATCATTCTCATCTATTCATCATCTTATTCATATTAATCTCCATTCTTATCATTTTATTCCTTATTTCATTCACTGTCAAATCTGCCCAACCATGCTAATTCCTAGTAGATGGTATCAGAGCGGTACGGTCCTCGGTGACAGAGGTACTTCAGGAGGTCAAACAGTTAATAGTGAGCTCACTACTTTGTTTCCAAAGGGAGAGTTTAAAGCGGTAAGGGATGAAATCACTCAGAAATTGCGTGAGGAGATCAACGAGGCATTGGCTCCCTTGAGACAACAGCTAGCTTTGCTTAGAGAAGATCTCAAGGAGGAGGAAGAGAATCAAGCCAACACCACTGCATTTTCAAGTGGTGAAGTAGTAGAAAAGTCACCAGAAGAAAAGGAGGTGGTGGAGCAAGCTGATATTGGGGTTGCTAGTCCTGTAGGGTTGTTTGGCTCCGTCGCCAGCAACGTTTCAGTTGACGTCCTCGGATCGCTCAGTGACAATTATCCCATCGTGGTGACTAAAGGTGAGTATACAAGGGAGGTTGTAACGAAGAAGCATGGGAGAGGCTTTAATCTAAAATTAGATCAAGAAGGTGGAGTAGGTTGTGGATCTGGCGGTGGACCAGGTTTCTTCGCTGGTGGTCAGTTTGGTTGTGGGCCGGGTCAGTATTTCGGTGTTCTGGGCAATTTTACACTAGGTGGTAACTTGGGTCCAAACAGAGGAGGATGTTTTGAGAGAGGTGGTGGCGGAGGTTGCGGATCAGGTGGTGGACCGGGTGATTTTGGTGGAATGGTGGTTTTGGGGAATTCTTATGATTTCTGGGTTGGAGGTTTACTTGGAGGTCAAGGTGAGCACATTGGAGGAAGTCGGATTGGCTTTGCCGGAGTGAAATCGGATGGTTTGATTACTAATGTCTGTAGCATTTACCATAAAGGGAAGGGGAGTGATGATGAAGCCACCGCTTGTGGTGGATTGAGCGGAACAAGAAAGGATATAGTGGAATGCGGACCTGATTCAGGTGGGTCAGTCATCGGGCCTGGAAAGTTCACCGATGAAGAAAGGAGCTTCGCCGGCAAGAAAACCAATGGTGGAGCTAAGCGGCAGCTCGGTTGGGACATTCACAGAACAATTCTAGAAGTTGAGGAGTCTGGGTTCAACGTTGGCTTGGAGGGGAAGATAAAATTAAAAGGTGTTGGTAACGGTAAAAGGGGAATTGAAAATAAGTCTCAATGGTCCCACCCACTTTCACACCAACTGTGACACACATTTGAGGATGAGCAGAACACGTGTTCAGCTCAAAGGAATGAGATCAGACCCATCTTTTTCCTTCTCAAATTCTTTATCCCATCTTCACAAGAAATTGGGCCTATGTTTGAATTTCTTAATTATCAGCCCAATTTATCATCTTGCAACTTAGGACACCTGTACCTCATATCTCAGCCCATTTTGCAGCTCATTCCCATTCTAAAACCCAGCTACATTACATTGCTTTCTTATTTGTCCAACCCACTTAAGCCAATAAGGCCCATCTTCAAACTTACCAAGTCCAAACCCCGCATTCATTCCTTTAACCCACAGCTTCCAATTCCACCTCCTTTCTGTACCCAAACTTACAACCAACCCATGACTTCAGTCCAGACATCTCTCCTAATCTTGCCCAGGGAACATACACTACCATCCAACAGGCACTATTCAGAACTTTAGCAAGAGCGGAAGCAAGGACTTCGTGTGTTGTGCAGCAATCGGACTACTAAGCATCATGAACAAGGTCGAGAAGCAAGTGCCGATTACCATCCACCTTGAGGACAAGGTAAAACTTCACGGGGTCGGTAATGCAAGGAATCAAGATTTAGGGGAAGGGTATATTAGGCATCACAATATAAGTCTATTAGTAGTAACTTGGGGAATAAGCTAGATAGTTTGTTAGGGAGGATTTCCTATAAATAAGAGAACAATTAGGAAGAGGGGATTATGGAATGTATTTAGTGGAAACTCTTGGGAGAGTATGAGCCTCTCGAATGCTCATGATTAGGAGAGATCAAGCCTCTCGAAAGCTTAAGTTTATCTTTGTTAGTTTTAATTTCATATTATCAATCTCATTAGCTTCCATTACTCATTTTATTCATCGATTATTCATCATTCTCATCTATTCATCATCTTATTCATATTAATCTCCATTTTTATCATTTTATTCCTTATTTCATTCACTGTCAAATCTGCCCAACCATGCTAATTCCTAGCACAATCATCTTAGACTATCATCTATTCGTCGCATCGCCGAATAGTAGCCGTGAGATCGAGAAGTTTGAAGAAGAGTTTGATGAGCGTGTCATTTGATGAGGTTGCTTCCAAGTGGAATTTGCAGTGAAATCGAAACCAAATAAAGTCGCCAACAGCGATAAGTTTATGATGAATGCAAAGACGAGTGAGAATGAGAGGTGAGAAAAAGAAAAATAATGAGAAAGAATTTAAGTTTTGAACGATTGTAGTGCAAGATGATGATGGTGGACTTTGACGAATTGTAAAAATGGACGAGAGAAAGGTGATGAGAGAGAAATTGAAGGTGAGGTAGGGAGGATGTAACGGGTATTTGCTTGGACTGCTTTTTTTGTATTTTATTTATATATTTACTAACATACGCGATGACAGCCCTTGGATCTCATATCATCTAACGGTGTAGAGTTGTTCTCACATAAGAAGGTGTTCTCATATAAAAGGGGTATTCTCCCAAAAGCCTATCTCTCTCTCTATATATATATATATACTAGCCTTATATGCACACAATGTGTGCAAAAATTATATCATTATAGTTTTAGTATTTTAAATCAGTTTTTTTTTATGTTATTTATTTATTGAGGTTGGGTGAGTGGGTGAGTAGGTAGTTATTTTTTGTGATGTAGTGGGATTGTGGGATGATTATAGGTGGTTTATTTATTCAATTGTTCTCATTAATTTTTTATTTATTTTTTATGATAAATTATTTTTTCTGTAAATTATTAATTAAACAACAAAGGGCAAATTAGGCAATACATAAGTTTGGTGTCCCACCCCTCTTCCCTTACAGTATAGAGATATATATATATACTACCTCTGTTCCATATGTATTGCAACATAGGGAGTTTTACGCCTCCCAACGCACTACTTTACAAGCTAATATCTCTAATTTTATTTAAGTAAAAATTAAAAAAAGTTGATATTAATTAAACATATATTGAGACGAATTTAACAAGATTCCACATGGCTATATTTATCATTGTGTATAAATCACAAAAGAAGGTCAAATGGTAATGTATGAATAGTGCAAAATGTCAAAGGTTGCAATACATATGGAACGGAGGTAGTATATAGGAAGAGGATCTGGTGAAAACCAAGTAAAAGGGTACATGTTAACATAAAGGGGTACGCGTGCTTCTTTAGTGGCAATTTTGTAAATACCGACAACTTCGATGTTAGCAACACAACTTTGATGTTAGAAACACACGTACCTTTTAATCGTAATATGTACCCTTGCAAATCTTATATTTACCCCTTTTTCCAATTAGGACTCTCAGTTTTCAGCAAAGTATATGTTTTACCAGAACCTGACTCTCTCTATCTATATATATATAAACTCTTATGGCTAATTCAAGCACCTCTGCATGCTCGAAAGAATGAACAGAATTAAACTATGGTTGGGTTGTTGAAAGTATCGAGTTCAGGTTAAAGAGGTCCATCCTAATCCAACCCATTTACTATTAGTGTCGTGTCGGGTATATTCATTTAATTAAATGTGCCAAAAGTCTTGACCAAACCCGACATCATTTCGGGTTCGTGCGGGTTGCCGAGCCGTGTCCATATTTGCCACCTCTAATGAAAACATACAAGCAAAAAAACACGAGATCGTTCCATCATAAGGCATATCTGAAATCTAATTGTTGACTAAAAGCAATTTCAACTTCAAAAACTTACTTCAGCCCCTGTGCCACAAGTGCATCCCGGGCACGATTTCCGGCAACCACAACACGCTTGAGAGTCTCAAGAGCCAGTATGCTTCCACCTTGCCATCCGATGGCTTTCATCAAAAGTGGGACCACCTGGTAAAAAATGGATAGAGAAAAATAAACACATGAACATATATACCAGCCTAAAACCTATTAAGCTGAAAGTGCAAACGTTCATATAAGTAATTTTAGAAATATCAACATAACACATAAGATATACCGTCTATAGAGACATCTAACTATCTAAGTTAACAATAATATATTCATATCCCACCACAATGATAAATATAACACTGTGATATTCCAGATTACGAGCATGTAACACTCAGCTGGCTAAACCAGCCTTGAATACACACAATTGTACATCTTTATGCAAAAGAAAACTGTTGACAGAAAACACGAGGTAGAGATATTCCACTGGAGAACAAAAGAGAGAACTAAACAAAGGCTTAATTTGTATCCCAAACTAAAATTTGCAGACCTATAATCCTCCAGATTTTATGGGTCCTTTACCCAGCTTAAGCCATTGACATGAACTCACAAAACTTGCAGCTAAACATCCACCTCACCCCATCTCCGCCTTAAATAAAGAAAGGCAAAAGCACTATATCCTGACTCCATAATAATCAGATTAGAGACACCAAGATGGGGGGAAAATAGCCCATTCAAAAAAGAGGGGCTGGAGCAAATATCAAGGCGGGATATCATCTACAACCTCATTATCAAACTCAAGAAAACACAAGAACGGATCGAACAACCACAGCGCTGCAACCACAGAACAACTTCAGAAAAGAGAACTTTGTATCTTGTTACACGAAAGCCCTGCCCGAAATATCTGCTCCCTTGTTTCTTTTCATGTCGAGAAACTTCCAATCAAGGTTCAAATTCAATCATGGAAATAAACAAAGCCATTTCACTATGTAAAGGCTCTCTTTAACAGATTTCGAATTTTCCATTTCAGTAAAAATTTCGCTCCATAAGGTGTTAACATAGCTCGACAACATCCGTCATAGACAGTAAATTACCAAATTAGCCTTTATAATTTGTCATAAATAATGTCAAGTATATAGATGAAAACTGAAGTGATATATGAAATAAGATTACATTCATAATTTTGTTAATATAAGTGTTTGATACCTCTTATTTTCTTAAAAAGAAGTGATAAATAAGGTTATGAAAAGTGCGTTAAAGTTCTATTTCAAAGAACATTTTTCAACACTTCAGAATTTCAATGATAGAGTGGAGCTTTTACTAGCTATCAGTTTACACCGAGATGGCCACAAAGTACTAGTTAACAGCCGGAAATGCCACTCCAACGACACCATAATGGCGATTGGCAGTCTGGTTTTCTTTCTCTGAGTTTAGTAGATCTAGAAGCAAAGTGATCTCCCAAGGGAAATGCCTTTCCCTAACCCCAACACCAGAACTTCTGCTAGCTGCATTCTCCACCACCATCAACACAATATCAACATCCAATACAATATATTTCAGTCAGAAAAACTCCAGACCTCTTCCATAGGGATATTTAATATAATAACCCATTAAACTATCCTCAAACAACAAGGACTGCACAATATCCTATTAAACACAATTAAGTTTCAGACATCTACTTTCATCTTTCAGAAAACATAACACAGAAGGAGCAATTGAACTTTTACATACAGAAGCGGCTAGCCACTTGGCCCACTTCCTTTCTTTAATGAACCAACCTATTTCCTGAAGATCGTACTTAATTCTTTTGGACTTTTGGTGATATATTTTGTCTGATAATACAATCCCTAGCCAGTTATGATGCAAGCCCAACCGAAATGGTTCAGAATCTCTCCACCTGGTCCATATTAGATATACTCATGGTTCGAAAATACGGTTTCGGTCGCGGTTTCGCTGGAAGGGAACGGATACATTGGTCGCAGACCGCGTCACGGTTGTCGAGGCAAGAATTCGGTTTCATAATTTTTAGGTGTTTGTAATACTTTACCCCACTATTATGAATAAAAAAGGTATACTTGTATACTAATGAGATAATAATAATAAACTTAAATATTCTCATAAATAAGTAAACTCATAGATACCATGAGTTTTTAACTGTTGGCTTAATAATCGGAGTTCTGAGCAGCTCTTTATATCTCACAAAGAAAGTAAAACATACTATTATTTTATTAAACCCAATGCCCCCACTATCAATTAAAATAATCTCCACTTACCCATCTACTGCTCTGCAAATGAAAGAGTTACTGCCTACCTGCCCAGCTGTCCCCCATTAGGCCATTACCCTCTCTCTTCAATATAAAATAGTTTACCCTATCATTTATTTAACACCACGTGTCCCAGCTGTCCACCACTGCAAATATCACACGCAAGCATCGTCTTCAACATTTGAGCCTTCCAAACGACTTTCCGGCACGAGAAATGGCCATGAAGAGCCAAAATTCGGTTGAATATCTCAGCTATGCCGACTTAAACTGGCGATTCAAGGGAAACCGGTACGTATCGGCTGCACCGTTACACATCGGACGAATTCGGTTCGCTGATCTGAAAATCCGTATCATATCGGCCAGTACGCGACGGCTCAGCCATATTTTTGCGTCATGGCGATACTAGGTTTCATAGAACCACTTTAAACCAAACCTTTACAAGCATAATTGCATATGATTATTGACTCAGCATGATTAGTAGTGTAAGAAATTCTAATGGACATGATAATGGAATATTATAAGAGTTTACTGTGCCACAATCTATTTTGACTAGAAATAGAAATAAATAACCAAGTACATTGAGTATTGGAAGTGCGCATGTCGAAGCACGTGCCACAATATTAGTAACAGCATATGCAGACATTTTAGCGAGAAAAATTCACAGGCATGATGCATTACAGAGCTCATAATATCGTACATGAGCAGTCCATCAGACAGCTTAAACATTGGTGCATGTCCATCTGCAAGAATTCTCAGAAGCAGGAAACTAGTGGGAAGAGATGGGAATGTAACAAACATTTACCTGAGGAGTCCCTACACTAGTTGCAGCCATAGCTTCAGCACAAGTCGTACTAGCTGCAAGCTGATGCAACACACGCAAACAGCTAAGACGGATACGTTCTCTTGGAGTTTGTTTACTAGGCTGTGATGAAGCATCTTCCGTATCATAACTACCATCCACATCGCAGCTTCCATTTTTAACATCACTCGAAGCCATTGACTCTCTCCTCCCTTCATAAGCCATAGCAGCTACAAGTTTTGGCACATAACCAAGATATCCTACATGGTCTGCAAGAGCAGGGTGTACTCGCAGCAGTGATACAAGTGCAGCAGAGAGAAGCAGTGGGAGTTCAGGATCAGAAGCTTGTGTATCATAATGTGTAGCAGCAACAGATGAAACATATTGGTCAAGGAGGCCTTCTAAGAATCTTTTTGGATTTCTAAGAGGGAACTTCGGATCCTTCAAGAAAAGTCTAACATATATTCCTCCAACCTGTGTTCAAAGTTTGAGTTAACTCACTGATATAAGAATCTACAAATTACATTATAAACATAAATTTGCGTACCTGTGGCTCATCTCTCATTTCTTGCTGGCTGGATGCTTGTTCAGGCACATCCCAGTCAATAACTGGACCCTTCATCTGTTCTTTAAACAAATCTGAAGCCATAGTAGCAATTTGCGCAGATAAAGAAGTTGCCATAGCGGGTGTCCAGACAAGTTCTGGCGTCTCAGTTGTTTGATCCAGGGAAAAGACCACAGCTTCACCAGGACCGTCTCTGATAATTGATACCAGACCGTCTGGAAAGAATCGTGCCAATGTTATAGCCACACGAGGCCCATGCATAGGCTGGCAAACAAGCCTTCCTAATAAAGAGGCGGCTGCAGCTCTCTGCGGCAAGGGTATTTCTTCTGCACAGGAAAAAGTCGCTAAGAAAAAAAGACGCCTTAGAGCAAACTCTCTTTGAAAATCAGTCCAGGAGTACCTTGCAATGGCAACAGAAGTTCAAGAATGTAAACTACTCCCCCATGCTTTGCAGCTGCCCATGCGAGTTCCGATGTGCTTGCTAAGGCTGAAAGAACATGAAGAGCTCCTTCACGACAGTTTGGAGAAGAATGGAGCATTTGTAGTAGTAGAAGAAGACTAGATCCATCAGCAACCATAGCTTCTAAACAGGGAGCATAGGCAGTCAAGAGAGACAGCACATTCAAGCATAGTTGAGAAATGCCAGTATTGGATGCATCAGGAGCCGAAAAACATTCGAATATAGGCAAAAGCCTTTCTTTGGTAGAAAAAACAGAAGCTAAATTCGGATTACTAGTCAGCAGGTTCTGCAACACAAGTAAATTATTTCAAATACAATTGACCTGAGAGTTCACACTTCATCCCTATACACAAAATGCATATTTACCTTAAGCGAAGACAACACAAAGCGAAGATCTTTCAGCAGACTTGAATCATCATCCTTTGAGACCTTCTTATCAGAAATGACTACAGTGTCATCAGGACTTGTCTGCTGACCCTGTGAAGGATCTTCCATTTCATTTGCTGATTCAAATTCACCTCTGAAGGTACTCAGATTTTCATTACTGTCAAGTAAAGAAGCTGTAGTGCTTTGCCCATGTATTAGAGAATAAATGAAATCCACTAAGGCGATACAGAAAGCTTCTGGTTCACTGATCTCGAAATCTGGTTGGTCATTATAGACCCTCAAGTAAACATTGCCAACACAGAGCTCCTTAGATAGAGAACTATATGCGAAATCATGTGAATCTTTAAGATCATATGAACCATCAGCACCTTGTGATGTACGCTGCTCGTCAACAAACTTCAACAGTTCTGATCGTGTTGACGAATTCCATATAATCTGTACTTGGAAAGAAAACATATCTTAGAATCCGTAAGCAAATGATAAAACCATCCCCTTACCAAGCAAGTGGCTATCTAATAGTTATTTTCTTGAATTCAAACATGCTCAAATTTACAGCGAAGATTACTTTCAAGTTGAATTGCCAAGTCCCTTGGCTACATATACCACCATATCTATACATCTATACATATATATTAAAAGGTGTAGACAAGAATTGTTGGCCGCCAGATGGCCTCTCCCTTCTTCAATTGCCTTTACACATGTCACTATCATGAAACAAAAACCACAAATATTGTCTACATGAAGTTTCGAATCCATAACCTCAGCACATGAGAGAAAGTGTTCTAACCTCTACTCCACCACACTCTTGTTGCTTATCTTATCACAATTCACAAATAAAGATATTATTATGGTGTTTAGATGACAATCAAGAATTAAACTACAACTAATCGCATGATATAAATAAGATGAATTGTTTCAATTTTTAGTCTTTTTACAAACCACAAGTTCAACCACAAAATTTAAATGCATATTATGAAGAAAATGATTTATTTTATTTTAATTTTACTTATATATGTTGACAACAACGATATTAGTTGGCTAAGATTACTAAATTGTAACACGCAAAAGCCCGAGGCATCGCTCGGGCGCAGAAACTTGTTTAGTTCAATATTTCACTAACTACATTTTGTCCTTCTAATTTTCCCCAACACATGAGAAAACGAAAATAAATCTACAAAAATCCTAACTGGTATTAAAGCCAGTTCGCACAACTAACAAAATTTGAGCACCAGGTTGGGATGTCATGAGTCGGTTGCTGATCAAGGCTTTAACTGAAAGTCTGAAACCATCTTCACAACTGTAGAAATATTAAAAATAAAAGAAAGAAAAAAAACCGCACTAATGTATAAGTGAGCGTACACCTTAGTCGCCGCACGAAAACCTAAGTGGAACTTCTTGTTAGAGATATCGGGCTGATGATATGGTATAAGCTGAAGTGAACATACACCTCACCACGCCTAGGTCTGAGGGACTTTTTGAAGATGATTGGGCTAACATTAAGGTCTATATTGATTAGAAGTTAAAGATAAATAATTAAATCATTCTACTTATTCAGACTCGGTTGATAACTTTGTGTTTAGCATATACGAAGTGAGAAAGATTGGAAACTCTATTGGAAAAGTCATTTTGACATTGTTTAATATGTCGGGCACCATCCTTGATATGGTCAGCAAAACAACTTTCATGGCAATTTGGATTATTTACGGCTGTTGCAGCCTAATATCTTGGTTGCAAGCTCAAAAACCTTCACAGCACCGTCGTGATGCAGTGAAAGGGCCGAGGTTTAAAAGCATGATTTTTAATAAAAGGCAAAATATGGAAGATAAGGGAAAAATAGCACTATCTAGGGTATGTATTGCTGATGCGGAAAAGTTCTATAAACTCATCAACTACTCCCTCCGTAACAAAAAAAACGCAACTTTTGCCATTTTAGGCTGTAACAAAATAAATGCAACAATTGAAAATTTTCCATTTTAGGTAATTTTTTTTGCTTTAATTACAAAAATGCCATTACTTAATTACAATTAAAACATCCCAAATTATCATTATAATTTAACTACAAATCAATTAAAATTAATGATCATACAACTCCTAACCCAATTACTCCAAATTCAACCTAAATTTAGTAATTTACCCAACACCACCACCCAACACCACCATCCAATCTAATTTCACCTTAAACACCACCACAAAACCCTAACCACCGCCACTTCCACCACGAATCCCTGACCATCACCATCTTCGTCACCGCCGTCACCACCGTCACCTTCATTACCACCGTCACACCGCAATCAATTTCTAAGGTTCACCGAATCCCTAACCATCACCACCGTCACCTTCGTCACCAAATTCACCACCGTCACCTTCTGGGTTGGGGGGTCGAGTTGGGTGTTCGAATTTCTGGGTTGGGGGGAGGGTTTCGAATTTCTGGGTTGGGGGGGAGGGTTTCGAATTTATGGGTTGCGGGGGAGGGTTTCGAATTTATGGGTTAAGGGGAAGGGTTTCGAAATTCTGGGTTGGGGGGAAGGGATTCGAATTTCTGGGTTAGGGGGAAGGGGGTCGAAATCTGGGTTTGAGGAGGGAGGGTTGAAATCTGTCGTTGGTGTGTGGTGGTTGGCGTGATGAAGGTGGTGGTCGAAATCTGGGGAAGGGTTTCGAATTTCTGGTGGTGTGGTGTGTTGAAGTTGGTGGGTGGTTGTGGTTGGTGGTGGGTGGTTGTGGTTGGTGGTGTGGTGTGTTGAAGTTGGTGGCTGGTGGTGGTCGGAGTTGAAGGTGGTGGTTGACGTGGTGGTCAGAGTTGACGTGGTGGTCAGAGTTGAAGGTGGTGGTTCTTTTAAAGTTTAATTATCTTCTTAAATCGCATTATGAAATTTTGCCTAGGAGTTTGTGCCACTCCTAAACGTTGCGTTTTTTTTGTTACGGAGGGAGTATGTTACTCACACATGGATTGAGTGTTTACTCGGATACGGGTGTTCAAGTGTCCGACTCGGCTATTTTGTAGAAAAAAAGTCAACTTTTTAGTTTAGAATGAAGTATCCAAGTGAAGTGTCGTGTCGGCCATGACACGACACCCGATTTTTGAGGTAAATGAAGGTGTCGGAGTAACATAGCTCATCAAAGTAAAAAAGTAAGCAAACCCCTCTAAAAGTAATAAACAAAGGGCACTATAACAACTTTTCCCAAATGAATAACAGAAAAGAGACTAGAGGGCACCGGTGAGCATTTCGTTCGCTGCACCTACACAACAGCTTCAAAGATTTGTTACAAGTCTCAGAAGCGCAAAAGGTACCTTAAATTTAAGTAGTTCTTATTATGGTTGCAAAGCTGCAATAAGTTACAATGAAAGAATTCTCAGACATAATAACCACAAAAAGTGAAATTGCATACATAATTTGAAAACTAAATGATTGCCACAGAAACATAAAATTTTCCAAATGAGGCTTTACAAAGAGGAATTGCATATTAGAGCCATTTTGACTTGTTAGAAAGTTGTAAGGGGTAAGCCTTAGTTTAGGAGGCTAAAATAACAGTAATCACCTTAGTTTAGGAGGCTAAAATAATTGCAATCGATCGGAATCAATAATATATAAGACCCACTCAGGATTGTTATACAGTATTGTAATGACGAATATTGGTGAGGGACAGCGAAAATTGCCTATAATGGCCTGATACCTTCTTAGGTGATCATTTGGGTTAACCACTTAGATGGAACTATTCTGGTTTACCTAGTTGTTAAGCAACTGAATTGTGGTCTTGTGGAGCCTAAAATTGATTATTTTGAAAAAAAATAAGTTGTGGAGCTCATTAGATATGTGCTCAGGAATAGATTATGACTGATCAAGGGCTTTAATTAGCCTAGCTTGGAAATAAGTGAGGTATAACTGTAAAAGGTCAAAACAGGACATGCTAGATACCAGTTTACAAAAATGACCTTGAAGTCCTATTTTCACGAGTCACCAATAAGAACCGAGGGTGAAATCACCTACAAAACACCTACAGAGTCCAGATTCCAGAACAAGCCTATCTTTTATCATCTCTTTCTTTAAATAAGGTAGTGCCGGAAAGCCGTCTTTCTCCCCCTTTGTGGTCCAATCCAAACCATACCGCTAAAAAAAATATTTTGCAAATATTTTTCATGCTTCTAATCATTTTAAGGCACGGTATACTGCATGAAAAATTAATCACGTTAAAGAGTACTAGAATATTGGTGTCATTTTTGGACTTAATTTTAGAGGCTATAGAAGGCAGGGTATGAAATCCAGCCAACTTGTGCAGATATTTTCTTCCTCTTTCAAGGATTTCTGCTTTTCTTTTCTTACATGAATAAAGGCTATTAGGATAATAATCGTTGTGTCATTGTGAGATAATGAAGTTTTTAGATGTATTTGATGGAGGTTTAATCTAAGGGCTTCAAAATACTAAACTAGCTTCCACTTTTGTTGTTCACCTTAATCAAAACAATGTTTTATCAGGAGAAAATGCTATGTACACTTTTTCAATTTTGACTCCCACAGCCGAACCTAGTTCAGCCAAGCCAATCCTATTAGGATTGACGCTTTGACACTGTTATTTTTTCAAAATGTATTTTATACTCTTTAATTGATTCCAATGATTTTCGACCAAATACAAAATTACAAATCACCATAATCTAGCAAGAAACAGCAACAGCAAAGGCAAAGTGTTTGAAAAGGTAGTCATTTACAATTTTTTCAAGAAGTCTATAGCTGAATTCCGATATAATGGACAAATTTTCCTTAGCATTTATGTAGATTGAGTTCTATAACTTTATTCCAATTTAGTAATTAATATTAGATGTGGTGAACGAGTTGGGTCGTGTCAAGTTCCTGTCGGGTCGGGTTGACAAGTCGTCTTCCCTTACTCTAACCCCACCCTTTTACTTAAATTGTGTCGAAATCCTTGACCCTAACCCAATCCGACAGGAACTTGATTTTATCTGCCCCGTCTTTCTAGCAACGAAGTTATGTCGAAGATATCAAAAAGGAATTAGGAGTTTTCCAAGATAAACTCATTCACAAACCATGCAATTAGAAAACGGAACAATTAACTCATGATGCCTCTAACCTTTTAATCATAGAAAGAGAGCCGATAGTAAGTTAGAATGATATATGGCAGGGAAGTAAATGGCATTTACCTCCGGGGACTCCAAATTTGAATTTAGTTTGGAAAGGAGCTCTTTTGGGGTTTGTTCCTTCAACATACTAGCCAGCTTAGGGGTCAGTAAAGCCTGAAGAGCAAGCACTGCAGCCTTGTTATATGGTGCTGGAATCCCATCTGTACACAGACCACTAAGCCTCGACAGGGCCTCAGATGCTCGAGCAGCATGTAAATTTTTAGCAATTTGAACACTGGCACCAACACCATGGGTTTCAGATCTATCAGACTCCTCTGCTGTAGAATCATACTGAAGCAGCAATGGCAAAAGGTACCTAAAACAACACCAATTCACAGAATACTAGATTAGGACCATAATAAAGGTGCAAACACGTTCATAAACAAAATTGCTACGCACAGATGATTATGACCGCTGAGTTAGACTCATCTCTAATCAGGTAATACTAATAGGCAATAGTAAGAAATTAAAACCACATTTTACCATCTTATCATATCTAATTTCCCTCTTATCTCACAGCTCGTCAACCTAGTCTCTATCTTGCGTCTGTCTGTAGGCAGTGTCAATATGACCAACCATACACTCACTTCAATCCCATCCCCTCCAATCCCCCCTACCCCTATGTGTCATTTCGTGTTTCAGGGGCCAGAGTACAGCCATAAATCTCAGCCAATGCAGCAAAACTAAGAACTGGTTGGCTTGATGAAGCATCGACGATGGATCTGTTGACAGTTTGATGGTGTACGAAGGGATATAGTCCAGCGTTGAATTTTGTGGTGATGCGTGATGAATCTTAATTTGGTACACTAATTGCTCCACAATAGTTTACGAGCAAGAGCTTTCGTCCTCTTCTCTCCTATATCGATGACAACGGCTTGGTGTGCCTCTAACATATTTCTTTATGACTTGTAAAAGGAATAATAGAAGCAAATGTGCCAGTTCAATGACATACCATAAAACCCCTGCCTTAATTAATGCATGTTGTAGCTCAGAGGACACGGAAAGATAAGCAATTGTCTGCAGAGCAGCATCAACGGCTCCAGGAGTAAGCTCAAGTTCAGTGCAATGTACAATATCCTCTATGACACCAGAATGTTGAAGCATCTCAACCCTAGCAGTTTCAAATTGACTTAAAACAGCAAAAGTTCGCATCACATTAGTGACAATAACCGCAGAGGGTTCACTAGCTGGAGTAGTTGGCTGCACAACACACATGCAACGAGAAAGAAGAGTTGCAAGAAGCTGTATCCCTCCATCCCTCACAAGCTCTTCCCCATTTAGAGAGGAAGATGCACAGCTGCAGTAGAAAACAAAGAGTTAAAACAAGAACAACAAATATAATACATGTGCTATATAATATTGAAACATGATTTTGAACAGCCGGTATACGTCAGCCAAGTAAGCTCGGAGGCTGCAACGAGAAGTGATGATCTATCAGAAGATAGAAAGTTGTTATCATCCTTGTCCACGGTGATTGCATTGAGCAACATTGGATAGCCAGCATACTTGAATGGCTCCAGAACATTCCCATGTCGTCTGTATAAGATACACTGTCCCTTCAATAAAAGCAATACCCTCCATGGCTGAGGACCTTGCAAACCTTGCATAGAAGCCTGTAAGGAGCTACATCAGATAAAGTGATAAAAATACTGCACATTGAAGCTCCATGCACTGTAATTGTCATCGTTATTATGCAATAAGAATGACCAAAGAGACGGGATACCCTCAGGCAGTTTACAAACATAAAGGAAGTATTATGTTTAGGGCCTTAGGCACAAAGGTAGATGGTAACAAGTCAGTCAAAAAGACAGAGAGATTGATTTAAGATATGGCCTACATTAAGAATTTTTCCACCATTCTGGTTTCTATGGCATATCCCTGAGGTACCATCGATGAGACTAATGCATAAGGCAAATGACCAACTACAGCGTGACAGTCTAAGAAGGTTAAACAAAACCATGCACATGTATACTTAGAAAGAAAGTGTACATCACATCGCAATTTCTAAGAGGTCACATTTCCCCGTTTGTGAAATATTTTATTTCAAAAACACAAATAAAACACTTCCAAGCAATCAAACCTTTAGATTATTATCATAACCTTCAGGTTTTCCCATCTATCAGACCTCTATATCAATAATCTGAATCAAATTTGCTTTCTACCTCTCTCCTTTGTAGCATATGCAGTAACTTGCAAATGCTACACTATAATCATCCATAATCCCTTTACCATTTCTAGGACCTGTGTACTATTTACTTTTGCGGATGAAGGGGGTATCATAACTAAGGATGATTAGAATAAATCAGAATTAATTTGAAAAATTCACACTTTTGGATATCTGACTCCAATTCTGCATTTTGCAAGTTTAATTAGTATTTTAATAAATTTATAATTATACAGAAACAACGACAACTAAGCCTTATTCCCAAATGATTTGGGTCGGCAAACATGAATCGTCATATGAAAACGTTGAAAAAGAGATAGCATCGAGAAGTGTGACAAAAGGTTTTAAACACAAAGACAAACACATTAAAGATAAACAAACAACGTAATCACACCCCTTCCTCCACGTGAATATTGTCCCTCCACCCACTTCTATCTAACGCCATGCTCTAATCGATGCCAAGTAAACTCATATCACTTTTAATTACCTTCATCAAGTCATCTTAGGTATTCCCCTGCCCCTTACAATTTGATTACTCCTCCACTCTTCAAGTCTTCTCACCGGCCGCATCACTTCCCCTTTCCACAAAACCGAACCATCTTAAGCAATATTCCCTCATCTTTTTTGCAATAGATGCAACTCTAACTTTTCCCGAACCACCTCATTTCTTAATCGGTCCTTCTTTGTGTGGCCACACATCCAGAGTACCATACGCATCTCCGCCACATTCATCTTATGAACATGGCATTGTTTCACCGCATAACACTTGGTGCCATATAACAAAGCAGACCTAATAGTCGTGCGGTAGAATATTCCCTTCAATCTATGAAGAATGTCGGAATCACAAAGGAACCCGATGACGCTTTTCCACTTTAACCAACCCGCGTTAATTCTATGAGACACATCTCCATCGAGTTCTCCATCCTTTGGATAATAGATCCAAGGTAAAGGAAGACGTTCGATCCTTGAACCACTTTGCCATCCAATGTGACCTGCTTCTAACCCGCTTCTAGCCCCATTCTGCTCAATCTAAAACCACGAGTTTCCTCCACAATTCCAACTTACTTTCAACATTATCCTTAGTCTCATCAATAAACAATATAAAGTGCACCTTGCCTTGGCTTTGCATAGGTGATTTCAACTCTGTGAGATTCACAATACTGATAGAGAGAATGGAAATCCTACCAGTGAGGCTGAGACTCAGGGACTTTAATGAGTTGAGTAAAGGAGCTTCATAGTGCAGAGTGCAGACTTATTTTTCTCCTGGAGTAACAAAGGTCAAAGGGCTTTGCAATAGAATAGATAAAGCTTTTTGCAATTTGGCGTGGTTTCATAAGTATCAACTATTGTCCACATGGTATTTATGATCAATCTCCTCTACTTCTCCAACCTATGTTACTCGGACGCGGCGGCCGGTACAACTGTGTCGATACGAGCCGACACAGATCCAGGTACGAAATACGCACCAGATTCTTCACTTTGCACTTGAATACAGCTAGGTTATGGAGAAAAATCGAAAAAAGGAAGAAACCATATTTCGAGTAAGCTAGAGGTCGATGCTTCGCCGGTCATGGCAGAGATTGCCGGCGAGATGGCTCCGGCTGTTTCTGGAGCCAGATCTGGGTGGTCGAGGTGGTGAAGACTTTTCTGGAGATGGCTTCGAAGGTCTGAGGCTTCAAACAGAGCTCGCGTTTCTTTTCTGGGTGATGGCTGTGGATTCATTTTCTTTTTTTCTCTTTTCTCACATTTTTTTTTGTTTACTCAACCTCTAAATTACCCCACTATCTGTGTTCACGTGCCACATCCCCTTCCCTCTTGTGATTTTTTTAAAAATAGTCTTTCTTTTCGTTTTCTTTATTAGTCATGATAGTTATAACTTTTAAGTGGTGTAGGCAAATTTATTTGCTTAAAGTAAAAAAACATTATTATATTTGCCGTATCCCTATACTTTTTAGTGATCCTCTCTTGTATTCATATCCATTAAGCATTTCAAACTTCTATCATCATGACGCACTAATTAATATGTACGTAAATTGCAGTAAAAAGATTATACAGACTTGGAACTGCATATATTACTAGCAGGATAGATTGCTTGTCCTAGGGAAAAACAATCAAAGCATCAGATTCAAGCAAGATTGTGAGGAGCCTGAAGGGTAATGTACGTGCAGAAAAGAACTTGAAAAGGTATCAAGTTCATCACACAATTAATGTTGACAGAAACAAGTAGATTTAACAAGCAATAAATTCACGACCTACCTGCAGACGCTCATAAGCTTTCTGGACTGCAAGAAACTTTTCCCTCCCTTCAGGATTTTTGTCTGGATGATATCTGATTGCCAATTTCCTGTACTGGCGTTTCAATTTCTCTTCATCGACATTCTCAATTTTCTTGGACAAGTTACCATTCTCCTCAGCAATTTCAGGAGGGTGGGTCTTAAGGGAATTCTCAGTTGTTATATCCTCAAAACTTATCTCCAATATCTTGCAAGCTTCTTCTTCAGAAAGATCCATGGGCTTTCGTGTTAGCTCTTCACGCCACATTGCCAATAATGATTGTAGAAACTCAACATGTTCAACAATAGGCCAATTTGGAAACCGGATCTCATCACACAAATTCCTGAGATAGTAACGGTGGCACCACATTTCGTCCCTTAGTTCTGGATAAGTAACTGGTGGCATAGGAGCATATTCATAAAGAGCGTGACAATGTTGGGACAACTTCTGGGGAAAATCACCAAGATGCTGCAAAACCTGCAATAAGTCTCAAATCTTTAGGTAGATAGCACAAAAAAAAGCAATGTTTGCGACTCTCCGACCATCTATAAGAACAAATACTGACAGAAAAGAGCATGATGGAATGAATGCAACTTTGATCAATTCCAAAATGAATAATACAGATTTATCCACGAAAAATAAAGACAGCACATGCAATGCAAGAAAACAAGCACATGACCATGAATATACCTGTCGAATAAGATTCTCAGCCCTCATTTTGTGGGTCCAAATAATCTCAGGGGTATCAGAATCAGAGACCATAGCAGCAGAAAATGCAGCTGGTCCAGAGCGCTCAAGTACATATAATAAAGATTCTGGGAGGAGACCACCCAACACACTACGTTTTGCCAATGGCAAAGAGGAAGAAACAGCTGCCTCTTCCCCACCATGAAATGCTTGATGGACATGCGTCACATGGAAGAGTTGAGCAATTGAAAGAAGATTAGACCCAGGGTATGCAAGGGCAAAATAAAACGCCCCTGTGCTATATAGCCGTATCATTGCTTTGGGATTTCTTGTAACTATAGCCTTCAGCAAGGCAGCAACAGCCTCCATGATACTTGGTTCTCCCGAAAGCATAGCCTATTTTACGAACACAGAAAAGCATAAATACTAAGTAGAAAGTCAAACAAAACTAAAGATCTGCAGGAATTGACAAGAACTGTATCATTTATCTCAATGCAAATAGAGCAGCACATGAGCTTTTCAAACTTCAAAGAACATAATCACTGCTCATCAAACAGATGGACCTTTATGCGCATTATTTCACAAAATTGAGTTAATAACTGTAAACTGTTGAATTATCTACCAAAACCCTCAACATAAATATTAACCCAGCTATTGTGGTTTCCAGTATACAAAAAAAATCAAAGTCGTACACCGAAAAAGGCACAGTTCAGCGGTGCATTCAGCAACCAGAAAAGAAGCATGAAAAGCAAGGCATACAGGTTCAATCAAAAATCACATCAAGATATCTTGCATACAAAATGATTTTAATAACCTAGAAAGCATGGACATTTTCAAAGTAAGGCATCATGAGCCTTTCTCTTGGAGTGATGGCGTTCGGACCATCTCCCAGCACAAGAGAGGCTGAATAACGCGGTGCAGGTGAAAGCCTGGAAGGCAGTAGTCTACTTATCGTATAAACTTCAAACACATTCCCATAAACAGGCACAATGTCATCATTGTTTTCAGGTCAACATTTTAAAAAGCTTTGACCGAGCTTGGATATAACGAGTCCAGATCATCCATCCCACGTGGTATCCCATTTGCTATTATTTAAGTTACGAGACAAAATAATACCAAATGAGACACCATGTGGGACCATGGTTCGAAAATACGGTTTAGGTTTCGGAAACGCGAACGGTCGCGGTTACGGGGTAACGGAACGGATACGTTGGTCGCGGACCGCGTTGCAGTTGTCACGGCGGGAACGCCTTAGTTCACGACCCACGGCGACGTGAGTCACGTTTGTAGCGCGATCCGGGACAAAGGATCTGGGTCATCGGTCACTGGTCCTACCCACGTTCCAGATAACATTGGTCCTAGGCATGATCTTCTAATATTCCAACAAGCTTGTCCATTTTCTAAGTGAAGTGCCGGATTATAGGCAAAGCCTTGCAAACCACGGGTTGAAAAAGAGGTTTCATTCGTACACGATCTCAATAACCTAACACGCGGTTTTTTACGCCTTTATAGTACGGGGAGTATCGGTTCGATAAACTTGAAACCTTTACCTTATTTTAACACCGTGTGGCAGACAGTGGGAGCATGCTGAGCAAGCTACCGCCACTTTTGCCTAATATAGGACGTTAGTTTAATTGGTGGAGGAGGATACCTATAAGTGCTCATGTAAGCCCTTGTAATCAATGAAATGAAAAAATAACGCTCATGTGAAGTAGCTTCTTGCCATTTCTCTTTCTCGTTTATCGTCTTTATCTTAGTCCCTCAGGCCTTGAGCGCTAAGGTGGTTGAGTTTGTCTCATATTCCATCAACCTTGGTAAGTGAATTTAAAAATAAATATATAGCCTTCAAATAATCTTGTGACACACGTAAGGTAAAGCATGTGAAACCAAAAGCACCCTATGTTTCCCTAGTACCTACCATTCATGGTTTTAAAATATGGTTTCGGTTACGGTCGCGGGACCGGATATGGTGTCGAGGGAACGAAATTGATGCGGTTGCCATACTGCCAAGTATTGAGCGAGACCACAAAATATCGCTTGAATCAACCTAAAAGGGGGTTCTTTTTGCACCTTTACAATGCGGGTGGTATCGGTTCGGTAAAATTGCAAACCTTTCCAATACGGCTGATACGATATGATACGATACGCCTTGTTTTGACACATGTTACCATTACCCAGGTTACTATGAAAAGGCTTTTAATCTTACTCTTAAGAGGCAAAGATTAACTACCCATCCTTGGCAATTGTGTGGCGCCACATGGAATTGTAAATACAAAAGGAACATGTATAAGTTATTACTACTAAAATTTGTGTAATTAAGTGTCATTATATTCTTATGTTAGCCCATATTCCCATAAAGGGCAAGAAAAAGACATTTGGCCTCTTTCATGAAGGTTAAGCACCATTGAACTAAATTGTGGGAAACCAAAGAAGGGGGCTTGAAGGGTTGTCCATATCACTCAAGCCTAAACAAAGGGGAACTATGCAATAATACAAAATTCTTCAATAACAGGCGTTAAGTTCAGGGTATCAAAACTCGGCTGCATCAACGGATTCCAAAGTTTAAAAACAGCACATTTTTCACCAGTTTGTCCGGTACGCACGGATTCAACAGGGTTTTACCGTAATCTCGGTCATAGTAGCCGACTTGAGTCGATAATGGCCCAGCCGATTGGGTCTGGTCCTATCCGACCCTCTTGCCTAGCAAACAAAGATTTACCTCCGTGGAAAGGATGATTCATTCCATTCGGATTATGGAGAAAGGGACGTCATTTATAGTTTGCAAAAGAAAAAGGAGAAGAGAGAGAGGAGGGCTTGTCGAAGAAGATGAACGTTGAATGGGAAATTGGGTAGAACTTCATTACTTGGTAGTTGTTGTAACTTCCAACTTGCAATTAATTATAGGGTCCCTCTGTCGTACTTTTATTTATGCAATGTAACCCTTTTAGCTCTTTCAACTTTTTAGGTTTTGAAATGCCAAATGAATAAAAGAATATTTATTAAAGTAGTCTAGTTCACGTGATCTGCGTAGTATCTTGTAGGTTTCCCACGGCTTTATTTTTATTTACCTTTATAATTTTTAATCAAGCTATCCTTTTCCAATTGTTAAAGACTTTCTATTTACTTCATTAATGAAACTTTAGTACCTCATAAGCATTTTTTTACTAAAAACTAAACTATAAAACCAAGATCGTTCTGCGACAACCATCGTGGTCCGCGACCAATGTATCCGCTCCGTTCTAGCGAAACGGCGACCGTCACCATTTCTGCGACCAAAACCATATTTTTGAACCATGCTCCTTGCACTTATAGCTTGGACCAAGAGGTGCATGATGCTAAAGCCGCATGCTTGTTGAAAATCACACCCATCATTCTATTACATAAGCTTCAATTTAATGGACAAGGACAATCTTCTTAAAGCCTTAATCCTACGGATGAAATCAACGAAATCAACAGGATTATTCGAGGTAAAAAGGACCTTCCATTAAGAAGACAATAGAATATGGATTATTTAGAGCTTTTACATGATCTTTCGTCTCACTTTATTTTTTATCGTCCCTCAATTCACTCTGTTCTAATCTCCATTCCCTTTTCTCCCCTCTCTTCTTCATCTTCATCCTCTCATAATCTTCATATATAAATGATTTCGGGTGGTGTCACAAAGCACAGAAACACTTTATACATACATTGCATGACTTCAGTACAGCTTATTTTATGAACTACACAATTAATCCCTTCAAAGATGTTCCTGTCAACCGCATCATTATAGCTAGTTTAAAAATCAGTTATGAAATTAGATTAAATATCGTAAATAAAATTTAATTCGAACAGCCATAGTTTTACGCATGTTGGCCTACTCGCAGATATTAGAAGCCTTCTCACAGAAGGTAATGCAGAAAGCAATACATGATTTTGAAGCCATCCATGAAATACAATCATTAATATTCACTAGCAATAACTAAAAAAAATACATTGGCATTCAAATTCTAGAGCAATAGCATCTCTAATCTCTCCACATTATGATCTCATGCCAGGCATTGTTGGCGAACTTTAATCATCTAGCCATTTAAAGAGGAAAACAGTGATACTACAAGCTGGATAATTCCATAACTAAGTTGTCAAACAAGTATCAAACAGATTAAAAAATAGAGCGATAAAGGAAATCTCAACTAGCTTGGATCTAAACAAATAAAAGTGATACCTGAGCAATATGTGGAAGACATCGGGGGCTGGATAAGATACGCTTGACTCTAGGAGTTGGGGTGACAATTTCACCAGCATCATCTAGATCTGAACGGGCGGCAACCATGCTATGTAAAATGGACAATGCAGCCTCCCCAACCTGATAAGCATACATATATGGCATAAACAATCAACTTTATAAAGGGATTGTTGGGTAACTGGCTTGCAATGGCTTTGAGGCTTTTACATTAGCTTTTGGCTTCTAGCTCACATGGTCAAATACTCAACAAAAGGGTTTGGTAAACCGTAAGTGGATTCTTGGGAAGGTAAAAAATTATTAGCTTTGTATTGGCTCTTGGCTTTTGCTTTCATTTTGCACTAACCAGCTAGCAACAGCCGCTGAATTTACCAAATACTAATTCTATATCATAAATACCATATACAACCCATGGTCAACCCAATCATGTAAAACAGACAGGAGTCAAGAACCTTAATTAAGCAAAGGTGTTTCAATTTTCAAGGCACAAAGGGTTTTACAAAAGCAAAGCAATAATTCGACACAAAGTCTAGAAGAAGGGTTCACAAGACATATATTAACTACATACGCTTACCTGTGTAGGGGTCAGAACTGGAACTCGCAGAGCCAACGCCCACCGAAGCTCACGAATGTCACGCAATTTTTTCCAATCTGTCATTCCCGAAGCCCAACACCTTGTTGTCCAGTCAATCTCTTTTTTTGACCACAACCTTCTTATAGCATCCTTTTCCATTGGCCCAAGTTGGACACCATCCTTGTCAACAAGCATCCATTCCTTCAGGGGCTCCATAAAGGCAGTTGCAGCGATAAGGTTGGATTGCAGAGGAATGACAGCTCTTTCAGAAGCTTCATGAACCACTGTCAGTAAATCTACACCTAATACACATCCTCCAACCAAGACACAGGCCTCGATATTTGACAAAGCCTTCATCAAAACCTGTGCAAAAGAATACATAGATGTATTAAACTATCATCACCTTTCCATGTCAAATAAAAATAAAAAGCAATAGAGAACTATCAGCGTTATCAAACATGTAAATCATTGAAAAGATACTACATCAGCATGAGAACGAAAAACACACCTAATTCATAACGTACACACCTCGATACATGTGTTTAAGATAGAGCTCGTAATTTGTTGGAGACGTCGGGTTTACACTATCATTACTTAGGGGTTACTTATCCTATTTAGGGGTTATCATATAGTTAGGGGGTCATTGTCATATACTACCTCCGTTTCTTTTTAGGTGCTACAGAGAGAAACGGCACACATACCAAGGTAGCTTAGAGAGATAAAGTTCAGACCACACTTATTAGAGGAAAAACGGGAAAAAAAAACACACCTGAAAAAAGGAAATAGCATCTTCTTTCCCACCACCGTTCCTTTATTACCAACATAATAAGAAAAGGAAAAAACACACACACATCTGAAACAAAGAAGGAGAAAAGAAGGAGGAGAGAAAACGAAGAAGGAATATAAACGAAGAAGGAGAACAAAAAACGAATGAAGGAAGATCTGACAGGTTGAACCACCATCGCCCAATGTCTTCGCACACCCTAATTAGAATTATCATCTCTTCTTCTTTGATCCTCATTCTTCCTTCTTCCTTGCATTTTTTCCCTATTCGATCTTCCTCTTCAAAACAGATTCTCAGCAAACCACCTTCGCAAAGACTAATTTCTTACTCCACCATTACTCAATAACCATAGTCGAATAGGGAGAGCCAGATTTAGAACAGAAGAGCTTCGAAGAGAAAGGAAGGGGAGATTGAAGAACAGAGGGGGGGCGGTTTCAAAGGTGCCGTAATGGTCGGTTTCGGTGGAATCTAGAAGGTTGGGAGGTGGTTTCGGTGGCTTCCGGTGGATGGTAAGGGGGTTCTGGTGGGGTGGTGGTTTCGGTGGGTTTCGATGGGTGGGGTGGTGTGTCTGGTGGGTCTGGGTCTTGGTTGGGCGGGGGTGTGGGTCTTGGTTGGAAAGGGGTGATAATAAGTGTAGTTAAGGAAAGAGATGGGCTGTCTGGGTTACTTAGGTGGATTAGATAATTGATTCGATTAATGAAAGCAATTAAGTAATGGCATAATTGTAATAAAATGCAAAAAAGTTTCCATATATAGTAATGTAGCACTTATGGTGCACTTCCCCAGAAAGGAAAGTGTAGCACTTATTTTAGGGGTTATGATAACGGTTGCTTACCCTATTATTACATTTCAGGGTTACTTATCATATTAATTCAAGGCTACTTACCCTAGAGTTACTTAATACATTAGGCATGACTTATTACATATGAAGGCTTAGCGTATTATTTAGGGATCATTTATCCCATTATTTGAGGGTTACTTAATACATTAAGGGTGCATTCTCTTCACTTTAAATAAATAAGTTTCAGGTCTAATAAGTTTAGATTAGTTCTAAACTTCTAATAGGTTCCAAGACGTTTAATAAGTTCACATAAGCTTGAATAAGTTCCAATAAGTTAAAACACCTTATAAAATGACCTTCAGTAAGTTCCGATAAGTCCCAATAAGTTCTGATAAGTTGTAAAAAAATAACAAGGGATTACTTGATACATCATTTAGTATTACTTGTTACGTTATGAAAGGGTTACTTCCATTACATTATAAAAGCGTTATTATCATTTTAACTAGGGGTTACTTAATACATTATCAAGGGGTGACTCATATTATGAAGGGGTTACTCATATTACGTATGGATTACTAATCCTAGAGTGAATGCGCTGCACATAAGCATTAATGTTTCAGATAAGTTCGCACAAGGTCCACAAAGCAAGGAACATAATAGTTATGATAGACATCAAACAAAACACTTGAATTACACGTATCTTTTTTGAAGAAAAAGTACTAGTACCTTCAGCAAAAGCAGCAAACGGTGCCTTAGGGCTCTATCATCAGTCCTATCGAGGAGCACAGTGACATGAGCAGTGCCTTCAAAAGGTCCAACAGCAAGACAATGTTGTTCATAGACAATTGCCATAGCCCGTGCACACAGCTCTCTTACAGAAGAGCCACCTCCACCCCCAAAACCATCTAGCCGACCCATATCACACCAATCATCAGATTTACCAAGTTCATCAGGAATAGCACCATCCACAGTAAGTCCTATATCAGCATCACATAGAAATCTATGGTATAGTGCTCTAAAGAAGGCAACTGGGTCACGAAGTGGAAAATTTTGTGCTCTGCCACTATTGCCACTTTCAAGAAGCAGCCGAAGATAGTATTGACCCACACAAACTTCTTTAGACAAGCTAGGATACCGAACAGAAAACTCAGTGTAGTTCCATGATATTTGAGGCACATTATTTGGCCCAGCCATGTTTTCTGTGGCTGGACCTCCTGGAACAATATCTTCAGTACGCTCTTTCTCCACATCCAGATTATGAACCTCAGCCTGCAAAGCCTCCCTAAGCTCTTGCCGAGTACGTTCATTCCAAATAAGATCTGCACGATTATGATCAAGGCTAAATTCTCGCCAAAACTCAGGCCAGTTAAGCAACAATCTTCCAGATCCTACAGGTGTATGCTCCACAACAACCTGCGCCGGAGCAGGAATCCCGGAATTCTGGAGGCCACCCATATTGACATCAGAATCAGCTGAATTCAAAGCAACTGTATCAAAAGAAGCCTCATTACTGGCTAATTGACCATCAGATGGAACGTCAGCAACACCTACATGATCATGTTGTGGAGCAGACGGGGGCATATCTGCACTCAGGTTCTCTCCTGCATGACCAGTAGAAGAGTCCATTACGGCATGCATTTCTGGTGAAGATCTCTGGTCAGGACCCCTATAAGCACCTGTCTGCTTTACAATATCATCATTATCATTGGTATTGGTAGATGGCAAGAGATGCTCCTCGGTTATTGTGGATTTTACAGTCCGTCGCTTCCTTTGTTGAAGTAAACGTCTCTGTCTCCTACTCATTGACATGCTCAATGGATCTTTAATATCGTGTGAACTTTCAACATCCTCACAACGTGTATGTAGATATGCGACAAGCCCTGGAGGCAGGACTCTCGACAGTAAGTCAAGAGCTGGTTGATACGAATCAGCCCAGAGAGCCACAAGCTGTCGACTAACATCTCGTCGTTCACCCGCAGGTAGAAAAAATGCATGCAACAAATGCCTCAATAAAGCACCATCACGCAAAGCTGCATCACGCATGGATTCTGCAGCAATGGCATCTTCCTCTGCTATTGTGCGCATGATGACTGCAACAGTCTCTCTCACACTTTCGGCAGGATGAGCAAATAGGGCAAAAAGACGACGACGTAAGCCAGCAACTTGCCGTAGTAGTTCCACAAATACTGTATACTGTGTAGTTTCTCCATGGGGTTCGCAAATCATAGCTTCCAGAACCTCGACTACCGCCATAGACAGTAATGGTGAAACTGACATAGGTTTCAATCTGTTAACAAGGATGATTGCATAACTGTGATGGGCAAACAAGACACATTTAGTATGCATAAGAGTCGCATGCCTCTCCCCTTTTGTGTCAGTCAATGCATTTGTGTCTCCGGGACCACCACCAATCAACAAGGCGACAAGGGTTGCCGCTTCAGCAGCTATAACTTCAGATCCATTTCTAAGCAGACCCATAATTCTTCCAACGGCGGCAGGAAAAGAGATGACATGAGAGGCAGCACTTTTTGAGGCCAACAGTCTATGTAGACATGATATAAATCCGGTAATTGTACCAGCTGCTTTAGGAGAAGGTGGAGGCAAGGGTGGAGACTCTGGAGGAAGATTTGGGGTGGCAGGCAGCATTGTTATTAAGGCCATCAATATCACTTCTGGTACATCAATGTTTGGAGGCACCCCACTATATGGAATGCATGCATTAAATTCCCTAATTCTGCGCCACAGTTTAGCTCTTGAACCAGGAATACCTCCTTCAGCAACAGCATCTTTGGCAGCAGCTGCAAGGTGTTTAATATGCATAGATGCACTTTCAATATCAGCAACCGGATGTGCAACACCAGAAGGATGTTGCAATCTTAGCAATTGGACTCTCCCACAAGGCGGGTCAACACGATGACCAGGCATCGTGAATCGTGGTAGAACAGGTATTGCACACTGAACCTGGACCAATCCATAAAAATGCCCTGCTTACCAAACTATTAAGTAGCCAATAATTTCTTAAAAGTAATATCAATTTTATAACTAACTTTTAGCACAATGGTGTAAGCAGCTACAATAAAGAACACATCTACCTACTTCAGTCTGCAACAGATCACGAACTGCGGCAAGCAAGCTATCCCGAGATGTGCTTGAGTAGACCTAGCAACAAAATGAACCAAGACAATAGCTATGAAAACATGATAATGCCAAAATATTCAGCAGAAAAATATTACAAATTCATCTCGGATTGTACAAAAAACCATTCAGTACTTACATGCATAGGGCAACCATCATTAAACTCAATAGCAAACATCTGTGGCTCCTCGGCAAATCGAACAAGTGCACAGACAGATGATAATGGACGAACAATGACAGCCTGCACACATCAATAAACAATTCATTTTGCTTTATAGCACCTGCATATATGACAAGCTTTCATGTTCAAATATACTTATATCAAGATATTATAGCTCAGCTAGCAGAAGCAGATTTCCATCTATACCAATTACGAGCAATAGATGTCTAAACAGGTATATTATAGGGCTGTATGTTTGAGGTCTTCAAGAAAAAGAAAAGAAATTCAGCCTCTTTATCCCTTCATAATTACTAGAAGAGTTCTTTTCTGTTCTTTGGTGCTAGCTGCTGAGTGTGTCAAACCCCAAAACTTGTTTACAACTTTAAATTTTAATTTATACCACTGATGAGCCACAATTTTCTCTGCTATATTTGTCTAACAGCACCACCATGGCCCCAACCCCCCCCCCCCCATCCCCCACCCCCCCAAAAAAAAAAAATCACTATAAGCATAATATAAAATAATAATTCCCAAGCTCCACCATTAACCATATGTCAACCACCACCCCTGCACCACCATAACATTAAGGGAAAACTAGATAGGGACAGCTTAAGTACCATCTTTGTAGAAAAGCTAGTCAATAGGCCAACCACAACCTTTACAGAAAGAGAGAGGCAGGTCTTCAAAACGGCATTTGACTGTTGAAGTCCAACTGCTACAAGCCTACAACTCCAAGAAATGAGATGGTCACATTCGAACGCCAAAGATCCAAATAGAGCCCTTGAAAAATGGATTTTTAACCAACAAATATCATCATGTAACAAAGGGAGAGAGTGAAGGCGGTGTGAGGGGGGATAGGAAGCATTGACAGACAAGAGGGCAACCGCACCATGAAAGAAAGTACACAACAAGAGCCATGGTCATGGGGAAAGTATCTGTCAGCTCTTAGCGGGTATTGCAGCCAGCCAAAAATCAGGAATTGTGGATGAAAGAAAAAGAACTATAGCAATGTTCATGGAGGCAAACGGAAAAGGCAGTGAGTGAGAGATGGATGGAACAAGCAGATCGAGTGGAGAAAAGAGATTTCAAATGAAGTCTTTAGGGTTTTCATTATTATACATAAACCTAAGACAAACAATGAGATTAAAGATCCTTTCCCCTACCTAGAAAACCAAAATGGGTTAAGCAGGGGTTTTGTACTTCTTTTTTCTCATTCTTCGTTGCTTTCCTTTCTTTAGGCTTTTATTTTGACAAGTAATAAAGAATTTGATTAGAAAGACACAAAGAGGGGGTATCATCCATTTACAAAAGGAGGGCTAATGACGAAAAGCTCAAACCCTTGAGCTATCATGCAGCAATTTATCTGCATCAAAAGAAGTCAAATGACGTTAAGATACTAAAACTTGACTTCAGCTATACAAAAGTGTCAAAAAATGGAACTTGAAAGCCCACGAGAGGAAGGTAAACCCTCAAATATCCTCACGGGATGTCAGGGGGGGATGGAAGCATTGGCAGAGAAGAGCACAGTGCCACCATGGGTAGCAAGGCTGCAAGGGAACAACGGATGGTCATGGGAAGAGTGTCTGATAGCTGTTTGTGGGTATGGCCACCAGACACAGATCATGGACCTAGATGAGAGAAAGAGTCATGGTACAGTCATGGGGTCATCAAATGGGTAAAGGAGGATGGAAATGGTGACATATGGGAGCTTCCGATCAAGATGTCCTCGTGTCCCCTGTTTGCCCTCTCACTCAAATAAAAGCTCTATGACTTGGTAGGCTTGAAAGCAGAAGAGGCAAAGGGTGGACAAAGAAAACGTCTGTCAGACAAAATGTTGTCTTAGGGAGTTCCATTCTTTACATTGATCAGAGACCAAAAAGGAGATTGAATATCCTTTCCCCTTCCAAACCAAACAAACTGGATGGTGTAGGCTTCGAAATATAGTAGGAAGTACTTCTAATACATATATAATTCTAAATGCTAGAACTTCTGTAGTTTGATGCAATACATCCTGATTTGTTCAGACCTTTTACCTTGAAAAGGGTGGACACCTTTGATCATGATAAAGGGGGTGTACAGCATTTGGAAGGCTTAAGAAACATTACACTCCAAACCTAGCACTTTCTAACAAACTAGTGATGGCCCCAAAATCAATGCCTCAACAGTTACGGATCACAGGATAAGACCCTTCGATATAGGATGTCTTCTACAGAATAGTTTAAACCCAATTGAAGACAGTGCAGCAGAACAAAAAACTAACACATAAGCAAATAAATAACCGAATCAATAAAACTGAAAGCAAAATACTAAAAGAGAAATGAAGAAAACTGCAGCTCTGAAAATACTGAAATAAAAACATAGAAAGTAAAGATAAGATGGAAAACGAAAAGGTATACTACTTTCTAAATACTAGATGACAATTTGAAGCCTATAATACACTGTTTCATTTTAAAATTGCACACCTCATAATTCTCCGGTCGCCTCTCAACCAGCGAGACTTTAGTAAGAATCAATTGACATGATACAGCATCACCATAATCCCCGATTCCTCCTCTTGTCCCAATCGCTAAACTCAAAGTTGGAACGTTTACAGTTCCATGCGCTGCAGTTCGGAGCCTTGTCACTAGCCAACCCCCACAAGGGGTTTCATCTGCTCCAACTGCCTCTTTGGCTGCAATTTCAAAGAGAGGCAGTGTAAAAAATAGAAGCAATAGGCAGAAAGTAGAGTCAAGAAGTAGAGAAATCACACATCAAAGGATCAAAAAAGAAAAAGAAATGACTACCCCTTTGCTTGATATACTCAACAGCAGTGAGTGATTGTGAACTATCCACAGACAGTGATACCCCCACCATGTTTTTTGCAGTTTTTGTCTGCACGAAGTTCAGCAAAACATAAAATGAATGATTCAAGTGTTTAAGCTACATCAAAGAATTATTTTATTTCTTCCAGCTTTCAGCGTTTAATCCCTATCAAGGATATCCAAAAGTAGCTACTTGTGCAGGATTCTAAATTATGCTAACAGCTAGAACCCATCATCAAAACCAAGTAACCATCCATACCAGGTTGGATATTATCACATTGATTGATGTCCCAGACGCAGCTTGGAAAGCTTTCGACTTCCTTCCATATAATGGGCATAACACAAACCCACCATGCTCACCACCCTTTCTCCCGTAGGTATCAGCCAGAAGAATGATAGCAGGAGAACCCATATCTCTGAAATCTAAGCACCAGCGGAGGTCCCCAGACTTTAAATCAACAAGCTCTACTCCAATTGATGTAATAATAAATTTCTGCAAAGAGCCAATACAATATGTAGAAAATCAGGCGTAAAACTGTACAATGAGCAAAGAGGGAAATATTACAATGCTGATCCTATAGATTGTGATGGAGGAGAAACTAAAGAAACAAAGAGAAAAGTACTCCAGGTTTATTTGTGTTGAACGAAAACAGTGAAGATTCCTTCACGCACAAAAATCATAATAAAATTGTGACACTGTATACCTCCATATTGGCACCTAAACTTGTAGGGTCCTTTAAGAGACGATCCAAAATTAAGGCGTTTTTAGAATCCAATCATTGGATGGTATTTGAACAAATCAGTTAAAGAATAGTTTTCAATTGGGGGTGAGCATAAGTTATATCAAAAGTGAATCACGAACAATTGGGACGTTTAAGAAATATATGTGAGACTCTGTGCCAGAAGGGTTGGAGAAAGAGGCGAGGAACAATTAGGCAAATCAGAATCGATCCATAGCTTGGGTGAAGGAAGCCTTGGGCTTTGGTAAAATGACGTTTAATAATATGCAAGAAAAGATGGCAAAGGGAGGGAAGAGATGAGGATATATTGTTACTTTTGGCCGTGAGTTTCACTACTTATTCATTCTTCCCACATAGAGTGAGGTTAAAAGTACAGAAATATAAGGGGAATATCAACTCTATACCCTTCCCTTCTTCTCTATAAAAAGGTGGCAGAAAATGGCGTATGTTCTCTCAAAACACCTCACCAATTCAAATTTCTTCTTGACTCTCTCTTCCAACCTACTTTCCTTCAAAAAAACTTCTGGAGACAAAACAAGTTAAGTATCGTACAAATGCATAAATTGGCTTAAGGTTCAGTTTGACAATTCCGAATTCATTTTAATTTTTTAAAAAGAGATTCACACGATCAATTCCCAATCATATTATTGGAACAAGCTGGAAAATCAATCTTGGAATCACAGGCGGATCAAGGATTTTTAATTTATGAGGGCACCATTATATAGAACAAACTAAAACACATGTCATACAGCCCAAGTAAGTACAAAATAAGCTAAATATGCAAATTGACCAATGCTTCATTAAACAAATAAGAGAGAGAAATTAAGATTTGACAATAACTTATCTAATATTTACATAATAACTTACACTACCTCCATTCAAAAAAAAAAGCTCGCAACACTTTCCTTTAAGGGGAATATCACAATACATACAACCAACCTATTTTTGGTAAGTCTTGATACACCAAAGTACAATTAGACCCATGGAAAGTAACGGCCGTTACGTAACGGATTTTGAAATTGCCGATACGCGAAATCTGTTACGTAACGCCGCGATGAACTTCACGTCCAACTCCCCGCATTGTCTGTTACGTAACGGTGACTCGCCGTTTTGAAGTGTTCTTTTACCCGTTACATCCGTTACTATATCAAAATCGAAAAAGGTTTAATACACATACTAGCAAAAAAACAATAGGGACACACCAACGGACGGAGAAAAACTTTCCATAGCCTTTTGAGTTGAATAATATATAAGATTTAGTATCAATTTATATATATATAATCGGATATGAATCTAAAGTAATTTTTTATTCACCATATGTGTAACCGACTCATATGATGGCTTTGGTGAAATATGGTTATAAGAATACTTATAAACTTCAAAAATGCCATTTTGAGGTTAAAATTCTAATTGTGTCAAAAAATTCACGCCGCGTCAACCGCGATTTGTCTCTATTCGACCGTTACAAGCCGCTCCGCGTCATCGCGACCGCATCCGCGATTTTCTTCCGTGATTACACCATAACTTAGTCACCCATTCTACCCAATTAACATAACAAAATTAATGTTCTATAAATTACCTACCATTATATCACCTAAAAAATAAATTACCTACCACTTTATTTTATTAATTAATAAGACACACGCCCTCCACTCTCCTTCCCTTTCCCCGAAACTACCACCACCACGCCTCCACCTTCCTTCCTCCTCCTTGTAACCACCACATCCTTCACACTCTTTCTCTCCTCAATCCCTGAAACTGTCGTCACCATAGTTGTTAGAATCCCGATACGAATCGTAGAATCGTACAACTATAGTCATCCGATTTTACTTACGATTCTATACGATTCTAGTAATTACTTATAACTTACGAGGACTTCAAAATTATAAATCATGTCAACAAAGGTATTAATCAATATATATTTTCATTTATTGACTATTTATAGTGTAAACATCTATTTCCTTTCATTATTATCTTTTTAAACTTATAATATGAGCATGTCCGGATGGAAGTTGACTAGAATATCTTGACTATGCATGTTTGTAGAATCGTACGATTCTATGATCCGATCTTACGATTCGATTTTAAGAGCCCCTCCCGATTCAAAGTAGAATCCCGATTCTAATAACATTGGTCGTCACCACCCCAAGCTCCCATTCTCTCTCCTCTCCCTCTCTCTCCCCAAAACAAACATCCCTTACCTCCACCCACATCCTTCACACATCTCTCTACTCGAAAAAGAGCACCAATAACAACAACAACAACAACAACTAAGCCTAGCTCCCAAAATGATTTGGGGTCGACTACCATGAATCTTCATCTAAAACCGTTGCAAAAAGAGATGGCATCGACAAGTATGATAAAAAGTTTTTAAAAGTTTTTTAAAAAAAATTTTTAAAATTTTTTACAAAAGAAGTTTTAATTGAAAAAGAGCACCATGGAAGAAAGATCTTTGATCTACTTATTTGGATTAAGAAAGTAGATTTGGAAGATTTTGGATTTTGATTTTTTGATTCCTACGATTCAACTTGTAGGGTTTTTTTAGTTTGATGGCGCTTAGTAGGTTGTGCTTGCAGCGGCGGTGGTTTGATAATTTGCAGTGGTGATGGGGCTAAGTAGGCCGACTTGCAACTAGTGCTCCTGACCCGCTAGAGGCAGTGGTGGTCATGGTGTGACTGGGTTGACGGTTACGGTGGTGGGGGTGGGGGTGGGGGTGGTCCGGTGGTGGCTCAGTTGGGTTGCCGGTGGTGGGCACTTTAATTGCAGTGGAAAACTAAGTTATGTTTAATTATTCTTTGGTGAGTTAACATTGTTAAGCACATGGGCACACTAGTGTCTGATTAACACTCTTTCCTCTTCCTTGATTTGGCTGCAATATGTTTGCTTGCGAATAATGCGAAACGATTGAGAAGTTTTTTTTTAACATACAATCATATTATTTAATTTTAGAACTGGTTATCTTCCATGTATGGATTAAAAAAAAACTATATAGTTGGATATGACAGGATAGAATGAATACTGGTGAAAAAAAAGCCAATAAAAGGAAAAATCACTAGGAAGGGGAAAAAAAGAAGACAGAGCAATTCATAAATAGAGCATCATGATTCCAAAAGGAGGAAAAGATCGACTTAAATAGGTAAAGTAGTAAAAAGATCAACTAAAACATGTAAGAATAAAAAAATAAAAATAAAACTAGAAAAGTAAAAGGGGAAAAATCAACTTCAAAGGTTTAGTCAAAGAAAAACACATGCATGAGCTCTGCTCTAATCAGTTCATATCACTGACAGTTTTTTATACTTTATTACAAGCACGCATTGAAGAACAGGAAAACCCGATTTTCAAATACCTGATAATATGTTATCTTGCCTCTTCAATGTTTGGATTCTTCTCTTATGATGGTAGTTTTCTTAATACTAGTCCTCAATCTCTACTTTCTCTACATCGCAACCAAATCAAACACAAGAAAAGGACCCAAATTTCCAATTTAAACAAAAACCCTGTTGTAGTTTTTCTAGAAAGTAAAATTAGTTGTCATTGCCACTAGATTTGTAAAGAGCAGATGGCTTGAGGAGAGAGCAAAAATTATTTAAAGGGAGAAAAATGAAAAAGATGCAGAATAGGTGGTGATGATGGAATTGCAAAAGCAATGAGAAAGAAAAAGGCCCGGTATGGTGGATCGGTTAAAATAAAAAAAAGAATGATAAGATTAGAGAAACATAAAGCAATCAAAAACATTGCTGAAGTTATGAGCAGCTGGAGGAGGAAGAAAAAGGCCCATAAATGGCCCGGAAAAACGGAGCGGGGAA
The DNA here is from genome assembly GCA_947645195.1 of Patellifolia procumbens. Classification (NCBI taxonomy): domain Eukaryota; kingdom Viridiplantae; phylum Streptophyta; class Magnoliopsida; order Caryophyllales; family Amaranthaceae; genus Patellifolia; species Patellifolia procumbens. The sequence continues at coordinate 161,773 of CANSGD010001355.1, forward strand.
AAGGCCTCATCAATGGTTTGAAGATATGGAGAGAGCAAATTTAGGGTAGAATTGCACAGTGATAGAGTGAGAATGGATTAGTTTAAGATTTAGACATAATGCCAGTTTGGAGTGAATTTGAAATCGTAACTTTTCCCTCTTTGTAACATGAGCATGGAACTGGCGGCCCTAAATCCAATCCCAACAGTTTTGAACATCTCAACAAGCTAGTTTGCGCCAAATTCAAAAAAATAAATGCTGCTGAAGTGCCTATAATTACGAATTGGCCAAAAGCTAATGAATATCTCATCTAGGTGATAGGTTCATGGCTTGGGCCAAACTTCAACTGTTATCCACATAGTATAAACACATTGGAAGACAAAGGGAGATATTTGACCGTGAATATGGGGTTTAGCACAAGTGTTTCGAGTCCATGTATTACTATTTTCCAAGAGAAAACCTTGCATTATTTCAAACATCATTTATAGTATAATGTGAACAGAAGAAAGACTAGGTGGCCGTTTGGTATACGTGGAAAGTCAAAATTCCCATAAAATTTCAATTCATAGGAAATAAGTTCCGTAATCAAATTCATGGTAATTTGGTTAAATTGTTTGGATGACAATATGGGATTTAAATTCTCATGGAAATTTCTACTTACCTAGTAGGATCAAGGTAAATAACTTCCTCCATTTTGCTATTTTGTTGTCAACCAAACAAATCATTCCTATGAATTTCCATTGTCCATGTTTTCTCACGTCAACCATACAGCCACTAGAACAATTATAGAAACATGACATTGTAGATGCACAAATATCATTGAGCAAAAAATGATGGAGAAACTTACACAAGGAACCCACTCAGAATTGCGCCTACGAAGATGAAGCACAGCATACTCAGCCACAACAGGAACCTTGATCCCCTTGATCCTATGCAATTCGGTCAAAATACTAGCTCTAAACCTGGAAGAGAATTTAAAAGACTTAAACTTACCCTTCCCATCAGTCCTAACACTCAAATTAAACTCAGTAGAGTTCTCATCCCGCCCCAAAATAGGAGAAGCAGCTTCAAAATCATTAGCAACATCATAGGAGTTGGTAACGGAGAGCGTGGAAGGATCAAGGGTAACAATGGCGAGACTAGACAAGCAAAGAATCCTCTTGTAACGGCCTCGCCACGAATGTTTGACGACAATGTAACGGGCCAAGTATTCGGGCTCTTCGGCGAGGGGAGGGGCAGAGGAAGAAGAAGAAGAGACGGGGTCAGAGGTGGTGGAATGACGGGTGACAAAGTCCATTTGAGGAAGGTATTCTAGAGAGTGAGTTTTAGGGACATTTGAGCGTAGAAGCCAAAACCCTAAGCCGGGTCTTTGGCGAGACTGATTTGCCCCCAGTTCTTCTGATTATTCTTCTCCAGGTTTATTGAATACAATGACCACCGATGTTTGATTGATGAGGATTGAATTGTTCTTTCAATCAATGATGGGGTTCCGATCAGAGTGAAATGGGGTTTTGATGAGTTGTATTGGAGTGTGGAAGAACGGAGAAGAGAGAGGGGGAATTGAAAATTGGGGGTGGAAATGAGGAGATCCAGTGAGGAAGAAGAATGGAGAAGAGAGAGAAAGAGAGAGAGAGAGACAGACAGGTATGTTGTACTGTGCGGGGCCGGCAAGGTTGGTCTCGGCAACTCTGTCAAAGCGATCACAGAAATAGATGATTCCGCCTTCTACTTCTTGGTGCCGCGCTCACTCTCGTCTCGTGGGAGTTTTTCACACTCATATCACAAGAAAGTATTATAGCTCTTCTTTTCACCACCCCAATGAAAATAGATTTGAATATATCATATTTATGTTATACCCCATATATGCAATACTTACTCTTTTTTCATTTCGATTTACTCCGATTTCATAAAGTTCAGTTCTATAATTTTTATTACAAATTCATGTTAATGTTCTATAAGGCTATATTTTATCACAAAAAACATATTTTTGGTTATTGCTCATCTGGTCGTCTAATTGTTGTTTATTTGAATACGTTCCAATGATCAATAAACAAAAAATTGTTGTGGGTGGGTGTATGTAGAATATACTCGTTTATTTCAATTCACATTTAAGTTCAGCTCAACTTCATTCATTATTTGATTATATTCGCTGATATTACCGTTATATTTTTATATAATATTTTTTTACAAATTATCATTCTTATAGGACTTATTATTATGAATTTTTTGTTGTTTTATAATTTATTATCATCTATCACAATTTAGTTTAGTTTAGTTGTTTTTAGTCAAAAAGATCGTCTGTAGTGTTTTTATGTTTAAAAATGGCACTTTCTAGATTATTCTAATGTCTTCTTATACTAGTATATTTGTGAGCATGAATTGGTCTTGATAATAAGCTTGAGATTAGTGGTAGTCTTCTTAATTTGAAAATTCTAACTTTAATGTGTTCATGCTGGTAAAAAACTTGATGGTAAAAGTAGTATCCCCAAAAGATGATACAATATTACCAATAAATAACACGACAGTCTTTATGGAAAACTGAGATGAGAGAGAAACTAGAGAGAGAGAAAAAATCCTAGAGAGAGAATGAAAAAGCAAAGAAAGAAACCCCCTTATCCAATATCTAAAGAAGAACCCTAGTTTCTTCACTACTCCTTTGCCGCCAAATGCCACTTCTTCCTCTCTCTCCACCCCTTCTCCTTCCCTAGACTATCCATAATGACACATATCTCTACCTAGATCCACTTAAAAGCCTCTGCAATTTCCCTATTTCATCGACTAAGGCAATCCAACTTCTCAATAATTGTGAAACCCAAAAGGTTTAATAATGAGATTTGAAGTGATTTCTCAGTCAAGCCGTTATTTTTCTTGGAATCAAGCAAAAATTGCATCATGGCCTCTGTTTAATGAGTTCTGGTGGCTTGTAATTTTCACTTAGAGAAGCTAGTGGATTTACGGGTTAATTTCCATCCATAATTGAGATTTAAAGCAAACCACCAAACACATGGAAGCTTTCATTTTCTCAATCTTTTAATTTTCATTGGGGGAAAACTACTTGCATGCAATTTTCTTTAGCTTGGGTGTTTGCTTTACCTGCTTATGGTTGGCATAACTCTACTCCCTCAATCTCTTCATCTTCCTTGCTAATTTTGCATTTCTATTACTTCTTTCAGTTTTCTTACCTGGTTATGCATTTCAACACGATTGCGTTAAGTTTGAATTTTTCCTAGTTTTGATTTTATAAATTAGGTTTCTCACGTCGCTTAATATCCCCACTATCACGTTCACTATTCACCTCCAAAAACACTCTCTCCTTATCTAAATGAGCTACCTTCTCTACCTCTGCCACTTTTTATCTTCTTCTCCTCTTTTATACATGTCTGACACTCCTCCTAATTTGGACGGTGCTATTGCACTCATGTCCACTCACTCTATTGCTACCTCTCCCCTTCTCTCTGAGGGGGGTAAATACTCTAACTTTCAATCTATGAATATCAATATAAATAACGCAACTTCTAACATCCCCAACAACACCAGCTTTATGGCAAGTAACAATCAATCTCCTCCTATCTCATCCATTTCCCATGAGTGGAAAAAATACTAGTTGCTGGCATAAATCCATTAGTAGCTACGTATTAGAAGGCGTAACTATTGAAGGCGCAGCTGATGTACATTAGTTACGTACATGTTCGCAGTAAATTTTCACTATTAGCTGTGGGCTATACCATTACGCCCGCATCAACAAGTGCCATTTACTGCGGGCCTCACTACAAGCCTGCAGCTAATGGTGATGCAGGCTATGTAATGAGGCCCGCAATAAATGTATTTTTTTAAAGAAATTCTACAGCCCTATGAATGAATGGATAAGGGCATTGAGCCAATACTAAATGTTACAGTATGAAAAACAACCCTTTTTAGTGTGGATAATTTCCCAGCAACTCTTGTATGATCCATGATCTCCTCAAGAATGAATAATATCAGGGCACCTAGTAATTAAGGCTTGCAAGCATAATAATGAAATGACGGGACGACGCTCTCCAAAACATTAGAGATATTTAATTTACATACTGAGGAAACTTGACCCTTCACTAATCACGTTATCTTTGCCCCTTAATGAACAATACAATCAAATGAAGTACTTAATATTTTCAATAATGAATTATTGTTCGTAACAAATGGTGTTCCTACAAAATGAATTTAATAATTGAAATGTGCTTGAAAATTTCAAGTTTGAAATACTTTGTAAGACATAGGTATGATTCCAAAGATATCATGATCTAAATGGTAAAGTATATTAAAGTAATTGAAGCTTTGGTACTATTTCAGATGGATTTTGACTTTTACTTCTGAAAAGTCTAAAAGTAGTAAAATTATGTTTTGCAATATAGATTCTCGAATTTGATATCTAGTTAAAAGATTTCTTAATAAAGCTATCTATATTTCTATAATGAGTTTAAAAATTAGATTTTACTCTCTTTAGTCATTTTGAAACTAAAAACCATCAACATGGCTTTACATGAATGATAAGATAGATTAGTACTAAGATTTTGGGCAAACTCTTGTCCTTGGAATCTGTCTCATGGCGAAAGAGAGTGTTCAGATGTTTTTTAGGTTCAATATAGTTGAATGTTCAAATGAAAAAGTTTCTCTTATATGTTTGAGGAAATATGTTGCTTGTAATAGATTTTAATTAAATAAAAATTCGTAATCTTCTTGTAAGAACTTAATTTGGTAAAACTTGTTTTAGTTTTAACTAAATATGTTAACTTAATCTATATTAGGGTTTTGACTCTAATACTTTTTGATATAATTTTGTGGGTACTATGGTAATAGATTGAGTTTGCTAAAATCTGGTCGTGAAATCTAAACTATTACAATGTTCTTCGTTCTCGTCAATTGACTTCTAAGTTAAATGTCCCACCCATTAGGGCATATTTTATTCTTGATATACCCTAAATAAATTTTGCATGTAAAGTTGATCACATATGACATTTGCTCGAGACTCAACAACAGTCAAACACATTGTTCTATTGAATACAATATTGGAGTTATAACAGGTGTCGTACACAAAATAACCAAAAAATTCGATCTGAGATAAGCTTAACTAATCAAAACTTGAAAAACACGAGTAAACCTAAGTTAGTAGGTCCAGAACTCCGCTCTCTTGATCTTGGAGACACTTTCAAGAACTCTTGTTGGTGAAAGATGTCCCCTAACGGTAACGCTTTTTGTTTCCAAGTCTATGCTGAAGGATGTTACCCCTGTTACAATCACGAAGTAACTAAGTATGTTATTGGCATGGTATAAATGCATGGCACTAATGGCATCAAAGAAATGGTTAGAATATTTTTACTTATTTAGTGACTTGTGTTATTTTGATGATTTTAGTTGATAAAGACATTGTAGTTATTTCCTTGTCTTATTATTTTAAAGGTGAGGTGAACAAGTAAACTTTAAAAGGAGGAGGGGACACCTCACTCCTCAAAATATTTGGCAGGACAAGGAGCAGAACTCTGACATATTTCAGTATTTTCTTTTCTTATAACGTGTAAATCTATCATTTTAGAAATTTAAATTATGCATGGAATATTTAATGAGGAACCTTTTAATGAAAAAAGGTAACAACATATATATATGATGTCGAGCTATAGGTTTAGATGATTTGTAAGTATTAGAATAAATCATCAAAAAAATTGACATCGCGTCCCTCATATTATTCAAAGATCCATTGATAATTTTAATAATGTGCGACATAGTAGTATCGGTTTTAAAAAGTCATTAATGAATGCTCAAGTGAGAATGGGCAGCCACTTCACTCTTTGCTTTTATTAAACTAGCTTCATATGCACGCGATGCGTGCGAAACAATATTATGTAAGAATTTTGGAGAAAATAAAAATTGACATTTTTTGAAAAAAATAAAAAACATATCTACCTTAATTATAGTAGTTTTAGCTTCCTTAATTTATTATATTTTGCTTTTTCCTTTTTTCATTTCTGGTGTCCACCCCCACCTCTTCCCTTATATAATAGAGATTAATACTAACAACTTATTTAGCACCAATATAGATTTGATTATACCAAACATAAGATTGTCACATCAATATATTTAGATCAATTGTTTGATTTTATTGTTAATTCTTCATGTCTATGCATTGTACCTTCCATCCTTGATATATGTTTCTTCACTTTAGCAGCGCAACCTTGGCAATGGAGAGATACTTTAAGGACCACCACCTGTCTCCAAAGATAATGGATTAAATTTATAAAGTATCCCAAAAAATAGTCGACACTAACTCACTGATCCAATTCTTCGACAAAACGTTAAATCCTTTTCCTCTTGAGTTGGTGACTCGCAGTTGGAGATTGACCTCAGTTTATGGCTATTTTAGTTTGTCTCGTCTTTACTCTTTATTTATATTCAAATATTCAATGTCTGATTATTGAAAGTTTTTAAATTTTATAGTAGAGATAGTTATTGTTGTTTATTTATTTAATGTAAAATATAATTAAGAAAAGTCTAAACCCAATATAAAAAGTTAGTAAAACTAGATTTTTATTATTTTACCAAATTTATTGCTTTAAAACTATTTATCAAACATTTTTTTTAATTATGTTCAGCTGCTAAAAAGTTAAAAGTTAAAAGTTAAAACACTATGTATTTTCTCATCTAAACCACTAGGACGCTTGTTAATTTTTGCTATAAATATGATTATAGAATACTTGTGACGGAGAAGGGGTATGGAATATATTTATCAAACATCACTTCACACAATGTTTATTGAAATTTGAACAGAAATGATTAATGCTGATTAAGGACCCTATTTCCTCAGCTCACTAAATATATTTCTATAAAATAACAGTTAAATTCAGCAAAATGACGATTAGTTCAACAAAAAAATCATTTCAATTAGATAAAATATTATAGTTAAATAAAAATAGGTTGTTTAGCAAAGATTACTAGTATGGACTATCTCCTTGGCTTATTTTCAATTTAGTCAGTTATTTTCAGTTTTGTTTAGTTCAGTTAAACTTTGGACAATACTTTAATTTTACTCTCACAATTCACTATTCTTTCATTTCATTTCAATTTAATTTTTTCAGTTCAATTTAGTGCAATTTAACTATTATAAGCGAATATCTCTAATAAGATAAAATTCAAATCAACAACCTCTGACTAGAAAGATGTGACATATACCACAAATCCAATGTTAGAATTGATGTCACTTATACCAAAAATAAAAAATCACAATGATCAAAACGAAAGGATAAACTACTAACCTTATATAAATTAAATTTTAAGAACTTTTTATATTGATTAATCTCCATTTTAAAGGTACTGTGTGATCATTAAATTTTATCTCTCATGTCTACTTTAACATGACTAACAACCCATGCCTAAAACTAGTTTAGTGTGGAAAATGTACGTGTTAAAAATGACTATAAATTTTCTATCTATTAAGGGCCTGTTTGGTTCACTGAACTGGAATGGATTGGTATGGATGTCCATACCAGGGTGGAATGGATTCTAAATCCCATACCAGTTTCAAACCGTTTGGTTCAAACCTGTAATGGATTTTATATCCATTCTTACTGTTTGGTTCACTCTTGGAATGGATTATATGTTTAGTTTTTATTTTAATATAATTGTACCAACTCTCTCTCTATATATTACATAATACGATTATATACGATATAATATATAATAATAATATTTATATATATACATACATTTTTTTAAAACAAGTACAAATATGAGACTAAGATTAAAAAACATATATTTCCTCTGTTTCTAAATAAGTGACACACTTTCCTAATATGGAAATGTCACAATAAGTGACACCAAGCTCAAATGGGACATTTTAAATGATAAAATTAGATGATTACCCTTACTCAAGCAATATATATCCAATTATTTATTTAGTTAGACTACCCTTTCTCTTTTTAATTGTGGTCCCCAACTTTCTCTCTCTAACTTCCTTGGTTTTCCCCCACTTTCTTTATGTTCCACTTATTTAGAAACGGATGAAGTACTTCCTCCGTTTTTTTTACTTGCATTATTTCCCACTTTTGAAAATTGCAAATTACTTGCATCATTACCTTTTATGGCAATATTTTCTCTCTACCTCTCTCCAATCACATGGGTCCCATTTTTCCACTCTCTCTATCTCTCTCCTCTCCTTATTTCTTGTGCCTAACCTCAATGATGCAAGTATAAAAAAAACGGAGGAAGTATATAACTACAATAAAGACAAAAGGGAAAAAAACACAAAAATTCAGTTAAGAAAAAGTAAAATTAAATTGTTCTACAAATCCTTCGTGAAAATAAAACACCAAGCTTCTGGGAAAAGGTAGTAACTTCTGTGAAACTCCATCAGCTTCAGCACCACGCTTGGCAACGTGGCAAATCATAAATTTTCTAGAGTTTCTTCTTACTTCTTAGCGACTCTTTAGATCCGAACCCCTGACAACGAGAAATAGCGCCTAGCAGCGGGGCAATGGTCTTCATCTTCGGTGGTGGTCGGTGGTCGGCGCTTGGTGGTCGGCGGCGTTTCTCGACAATCAATGGTCAAGGTTTGTAAGCTAGTCTCTCCCTTCCACATATATTAGGGTTTGATACTTGAGGGAATGGAGTTAGAAACTTAGGGGGGAGGGGAGATTGGGATTCTAGGGGGATGGGGTGGAAATAGAATCCATAGGGTATGAGATTCTACCCTAAAAATACCCAACCAAACAATGGAATGGATGTCATTCCATTCCATACCATTAAAAAAACCCCAACCAAACACCCCCTAAGAGATCCCTAAATTTGTTTGCAAGTAAGTCTTAGAGTAGACAATCTATACATACACTTATAGATAGACCATGATAAGAACCCGTTTATAGATAGACCATGATAAAATCAAAAGATATTAACGTATATATTATTGAAACCTTGAGCTTTGAGATTAAAATCTTTATAGTTTTATTGTGATACGATAGACGGTGTAAGAACTCAAGCGTGTGTATTTTGCACATTAGTAAAACAAGTCAACATTTATGTAGTTGCATTAAATATATCAACTTAACTTAATATTTGAGTTAAAAGGAGTATTAAAAGCTCTTGAAACAAAATATAAGTGACCCTTTAAGATAAGATGATGAGTAGCAAATAAAATAATTTACATTCATCAATTTCGAACTTAGAAGTCCCTTGTAAAATACCTGAAAAATGTCAGATGAACTGAGTTGCAAAGACCTTTGCTTCTTCTGTTGCTGGTGAGAAACTGGTAATTGTTGATCACCTCTAACACCTTTATTTCCCTTTAACAAGTTATTATCATTTGAGTCAACAAGCCTAGAATACTTCATATTACTCCTACCAATTCTACCATGTTGATCAACGACCCTCGACTTTCCATTAGCCTTACCAGGCACGATAACGGAGCGCATGTCATCCGACATACATGCAACAGCCGTCGACGCCGGTAACTGGCACATAAACCCTCTCATCTTCACCTTCTTGTTCTTGTTCTTGTTCATTCCTTTTGTGTTCTTTTTACCACCTTCTTTTTAGTGTAAGGAATGTAATATAAAAGAGAGTGAGGTGAACATGGTGTTTTGATGACCTAGCTAACTGACTGAAGGCTGAACTGTATGTACCATTGTGCCCTGTTTGGTTTAAGAGAGATCATCAAACAACTGCAACAACAACAATAACAACACTATATTGTCATTTTCAAAGGCTTAAATGTTATACTACTGTTAGAATGAATTTAATTTTATTTCTTTTCAGAAACTGTTGAGGGGTGTGTTGATAGAAACAGACAATTCTTAGGGCTTGAAAAGGAATAAGTTCCGGAATTGTAAAATCAAACAAAATATAACAAAAAGTTATAACAGTTGGGTTAATAGTCACTTTCTGTTCTGCAAGAAGTAAATGAGTCTTTCAAATAATAATAGTAATGGAGTAGTATTGATGTAGGGTCTGTGATATCTGCTATTCCAAGTACAGGAATAGATCAAAACCGAAGGAGAAGGATGGAAGAATTACTAATACTAGCTACTGACCTTGAGGACCAGTCACATGCAATATGTACTTTACCCAGTTGTTTTTAAAAAAACTGCCTCTTTTTTGGTTTTCTGTTTGTTATGCTATCTTTCTCTTTTGTTTTTGGAGTGGTGGGGACGTGTGAGATTAGTGAAAAGGCTAATTGTTAAATCACATTGTCTTTCCCCGATACTGTTTTACTATTTATCGTAAAAGAGTTGTTTCATATTAATGTTTAAGTAATTCCTTTAACTTATACAATATTCGCTCTGTCTCAATTTAATGCTTTGTAAAGTTAGGATTCCAAGAAATAATGGCGTGTAGCCATGAAACTCGAAATGAAAATTGAGGTTGAAAATCAAATATGAGACTTGGTTACTTTGCCTGATGGAGTGAGACCCGTTGGTAGTTCATCGACTGAAGTTTTTCTATTTCGAATCGTCTTAGGTCTAATTCCTATTATTGTGCAAATGGATTTTCAAATTAAAAATAGACAAAGAGGGAAACATTAGTGTTTTCAAAGCTAGGTTAGGGGCAAAAGGTTTCAGGCAAGTTCATGGTATAGACTATATAACAAAATTTTCTTCCCATTAGCCGTGCTGATATTCATTAGGATATGCGATTGTTCCATTCTATGACTATGAAATATGGCAAATGGATGTCAAAGTCGCTTTCTTGAATGGATTTTGAAAAAGGATGTGTATATGACACAATCTCAGAATTTTAAAGAACTAGAAAATCCAGGGAGGGTGTGCAAGCTTAAGTGCATTTATGGAGTGAAGCAAGCACCTAGAAGTTGGAACCTCACATAGTCACATTTAACGAGACAATCGATCAAATAGTTTAGTTTTCTCATAATGAAGAGGATTGAGTGGAAGTAGTATAACTTTTCACCTTTAGGGCATACTCATGACCAATCCTGCTTCCCTTATAAAGGAAAGTCTAAGAGAACTTTCTTCTCAAGGTTAATGCCGACGAGAAGGAAGAATGTACTTGGTGATTTACTCTAGATGAGACTGTTGTAATAGAGCTGGAAAGAGAATATATATATTACTCGATCCTCATGCTAGTGCGATAGTTAATGTCACTTTGTTTAAAAATGACCACTTCCTAGAAATGCCTTCGGGGAGAAATATAAGGAAACCATTCGTTTCCTTCTTGAAAAAATGAAAATTAATCTCTTCTATCAACCTACCAAGGAAGAGCATAGGGAGCATATTGCTAGCGGGAAAACTCATAAGCCAAATCTTAAGGTCGGCATTATGTCTTTCATCCCTTCATATAGGCTTACTACAAATGATCAATTTATTCGTGAAGGTGATGACTATTCATGTTATAGTTTCCTAAACTAGGCTACTTAGTTTAGAGTAAGAATCGAGTCCTTGGATTGGAAATATTCTACTCCCTTCGTCCCATATTAATTAGTTGCAACGCTTTTAATATATGGTTGTCTCATATTAATTGCAACACTTCTATTTTAGGCATGGACCCACCAATAGTTTATTATATATCACCCGACTAATTATATATCCCACTCATTCATTGATTTATGTGAAAAATATTAAAATATTAGTCTCATACTCTATTAACTTTCTAAAAGTACCACATCACTTTCTATCACATCAATTTTTACAATAAATTAATACTTGCTCCGTTTCTTGTTTGCAATTATCCAATACAATACTTTGAACTTTAATATCTCTAAGTATTGATAAGTAAAAATTATAAAAAGTTGATATAATGATAATATGCATTAAGATGAGTCAAATAAGACCCCACTTGGCTATATTTTTTCTTTTACATTTTGGAAAAAATATAATATGAGATTAATAGATGAATAGTGGTTACTATGCTAATGTTGCGACGAGTATTGTGAAACGGAGGAAGTATAACTTACACCCTACTCTATTAATTTCCTAAAACTATGTGCACAAGCTATTGTTGCGATTAATATGGGACTGAGGGAATATTATTCTAACTTCATTGAGGAGAGACCATTTGCCCATCAAAGCATGCATCATGAATGCTTAGACGAGCACTCCTTTCGTTTTCTATTTCGGCTCAAAACAACCATATGTCATGACACCAATATGTTAAAAGCTGGCTTGAAAGATGCCAGCTTCAACACTACATTGCTTATCAATCCTTTTGCTAACATTGAGCATGAGTGGAAGAAGATTGTCAAGTGGGTCAATAAGAAAGGTGAGAAGATAATCCTATCTATCGACGAAGGTTCTATGATAGAGTCCAATATTGTTGTTATAGAGTCTATGTCTAGCCCTAGTGCTAAGTTTTCTATTCCTAGCGTAGTTTTGGAGAATCCTATTAGGTCTCTCTTTGATGTACTTGCTTCTAAATTTAGTAATCACATGAGCTCTACTTCCGACTATAGGATGTCTCTTGTATGTGATTCTAGTTGCCTTGCAAATGAAATTAAAAATAATGCTGAAAAAGAATTTGAAGAGTTAATTAATGTTATATGGAAGAAAAAGATAATTGAAATCTGATAATTAATGACTCTGACACTATTAACACAGGGACTAAAAATGATCCCAAAATCGAAATTGGTTTATTACTGACTCTTGAAAAGTGCATAGAGTTAATTGAAAGGCTCAAAGAATTCGTAGATACCTTCCTCTGTTCTTATAAACACATGTCGTGGTCAAATAGGGAAATTGTGGGACACACTATCCCACTTGATTCCTCCACTGATCCCGTCAAACAAAAGCTCCGGCGCATGAAACCTGCCGTAGCTTTGAATATTAGAGAAGAAGTTCATAAGCAACTAGACGCATGTTTCACTAATGTAGTCTACTATCCTAAGTGGGTTGCTAATGTGGTGCCCGTGCCAAAGAAAGACAAAAGAGTTGTATGTGTGTCGGCTCCAGAGACCTAAACAAGGTAATCCAAAAGACGACTTTCCTTTGCCACACATCAATATTCTAGTAGGTAACACTGCCAAACTTATTCTACTCGCACTCATGGATGGATATGCCGACTATAACCAGATATTAATCGTTTTTGAAATACCTTCATAAATCCACGGGAAACATTATGCTACCTCATCATGCCATTCGGTCTTAGCATGTCGGGGGCGACATATCAAAGGACTTTCACCATTCTATTGCGAGCTCAATTTGAAAAAAAAACCCGAAGATTTCTTAAGAAATTTCAATTTATGAGTTGGTTCATCGCTAAACTCACGATGATTTGCAAACCAATATTCAAAACATTAAAGAAGCATACACCTGTTAAAAAACGATGACTGTCTGGATGCTTTCGAGAAAATAAAATATTAGCTCTCTAAACCTCCAATTCTCGTACACCCTCAGCCAGGCATACCTTTGTGATTTTATTTGACAACAACTAAAATTTTTGTTAGGGCCATGCTAGCGCAAGATATCGAATGCCAAAAGTGTGATAGCTATTATTTGAGGAAGAAATTCATATAATATGAGACTAGATATCCATATTTGCAAAAAACGTGTTTAGGCCATGAACAGAAAATAATTCACTTTCTTACTCCATTAGTAACACCCCCAACTCCTATTACATACAGTATAATTTTTCAGAAAAAGTAACATTGGATAACCATTTAACAAATTTATCTTCAACAAGTATATGTCATGGTAATTGCAAACTAATTTGGATGGAGCCAGTGTTACATAAGTTTGTCCATTGTCTATTATGCTAGTTTGTCCATCGTCGGTTATGCTTTTTGGCAGGTAGTTGAACAGACATGGCCTAACCCAAAATTTTAGGCTGCTAGAAGCAAGATCTTGAATTTTATCAAATCAAGTCATAAGATAGTCTGGGAAATTCGATATGATAATTCTTTCTTAATCTTTAAAAAAATAAAAATTTGGAAAATTTGACGTCAACAGGCCCAACTATCGTCCATGTTCTACTACAAAATATGTCCTTTTTCGGCACTTTTTTAGCTATATCTCGGCGTAGAAAAGCGCTGAGTAAATATACCCGGCGCTTTTGCCGTCGAGAATACGCGGCACATTAAAGTGCCAAGAATTTCGACACTTTGATGCGCCAAGGTAACCTCGGCACTTAAAAGCGCTACGGCTTCTCATCGCTTTTATGTGCCCCCGTGATATACATCGACACATAAAAGAGCCGACGTCCTTGGCACCTGCTTATAAGCCTCGACACTTTAAAGAGTCGAGGTTGTTAGTATTGTAAACTCCCTTTCTGCACTACTATAATTTTTTTAACGCAAAAAAGTGTCGAGTTATTTTTTTCCATTCAACCTTTTCTTCTATATATATTCATCTTATTTTATAAAAGAACATTTTTATCGCAAATGCATATGGAATAATACAAGCTTAAGAAGGCAAGAAAGCTACTAAAAAAATCTTATTTATTGAATAATAATAATATTATTATACAATATCATCCTGGTGCTGCTTAATTACATAGAAAGTAAAATGAAAGAGTAGCTAGAAACTTTTGTAGTTATAATCCTAATATTTATAATATCTATGACTTAAATTTTGCAAATTACAAGCCACTAGCCATAGTTTGAGCTTCTCGTCGTCATCCACCACCTTGAAATGAGATTACTCGTACTATTGGTTGACTCAAGCATTATTTTTCCAGTTTGTCTGCAAAAAAGGGGATTGTTAACCTACGCCCATAAAAATACAAAAAACGACCACACTTTATTTAAAGAGACTAATATACCCCTAATTAAATTTAAACACGGTATCCAATCCACAAAATAAAGAAAGCACTTTAATGGCAGCATCACTAAACCAAACGGAAGGATGATTATCTATAGTAGTAGTATCTACAGCCGAATAGTATTCAGTTTGCCCAAATCAATGCCTTTAGATACAACCACTAATAATGGACTGTAGATTATCATCATCTTGATAGTTTGGTTACAGTTTGCCCGAATCAAGCAAAGCCATTCAGCCTTGTCACATCCTGTGGACTCTCCCAACCTCCACCATACAACACAAGCTCCATAGATCTCTTGCGTGTAAGGGCACACAAAGGCAGAATACTCGCAGATATATCTTCCGTTCGACACCAGCTGCTTAACTACAAAACAAATTCATTTATGCACTGTATCAATAATAGCTAGCCTATTCTGAATTCAGTAAGTAACCCTTAAGGACTAGGTGAATAGTTCATTAGGGAAAGTACTATAAAGTTAATCATACATTTCTTCATAGAGAAAAATGCTAGAAAACATGCAAGCTCTAAATTGCCTTTTGCATCCTATAGTCCCCTCAACCATCCTATATGCTTTTCCCACACAATAAAAGTTATGTAGGATCCATTTCAGGGTAACTTGGTAACTATGGCCACGTTCCAAGTGTATCGATTTTTAATGATGCCAGGACCCTGCAGAATTAAGCAAGCATAGTTCTCGTTTATTTGCAGGATTAATGATGCCTAAGCATAAGAACTTTCAACAACATGATTAAATTCCTCCAAGTAGATTCTTCGAAAAGGTGAAAACTTGACACCTGAAAGTCTGTATTCTAAACAGAGGGCATAATAGGCAACAACTTTTCAGCTACATTTTAGAGGTTGACCAAGTCAAATCCCTATGACAGGTGAAAAGTGGTGTTTTGCAAGCAATGTTTAGGAGAAGCTAAAAGAATTAGTTTTCTTCATTTCTATATTAATCCAATAGCCAGTTTTATCCAAAAATAATTGTTTCAAAATGCTATTTTGACAGCCAAGCTCTAATTTTTAATGTTAAGCTACCAGAACAACCACTTTAGCCGAACATGCCCAAAATTACCTCAATTATAAGTATCCTACCAGCACAAGTATTGCAAAGAAATGAATTCAAGGCTAAATCAGTAATGACTCTGACACTATTAACACAAGGACTAAAAATGATCCCAAAATCATCCAAATTGGTTTATTACTGACTCTTGAAAAGTGCATAGAGTTAATTGAAAGGCTCAAAGAATTCGTAGATACCTTCCTCTGTTCTTATAAAGACATGTCGTTGGCAGATTGGGAAATTGTGGGACACACTATTCCACTTGATTCCTCCATTGGTCTCGTCAAACAAAAGCTCCGGCGCATGAAACCTGCCGTAGCTTTGAATATTAGAGAAGAAGTTCATAAGCAACTAGACGCATGTTTCACTAATGTAGTCTACTATCCTAAGTGGGTTGCTAATGTGGTGCCCGTGCCCAAGAAAGACAAAAGAGTTATATGTGTGTCGGCTCCAGAGACCTAAACAAGGTAATCCAAAAGACGACTTTCCTTTGCCACACATCAATATTCTAGTAAGTAACACTGCCAAACTTACCCTACTCGCATTCATGGATGGATATGCCAACTATAACCAGATATTAATTGTCTTTGAACTACCTTCATAACTCCACGGGAAACATTATGCTACCTCATCATGCCATTCGGTCTTAACATGTCGGGGGTGACATATCAAAGGACTTTCACCCTTCTATTGCGAGCTCAATTTGAAAAAAAAAACCCGAAGATTTCCTGATAGTATTCAATTTATGAGTTGGTTCATCGCTAAACTCACGATGTTTTGCAAACCAATATTCAAAACATTAAAGAAGCATACAACTGTTCAAAAACGATGATTGTCAGGATGCTTTCGAGAAAATGAAATACTAGCTCTCTAAACCTCCAATTGTCGTACACCCTTAGCCAGACATACCTTTGCGATTTTATTTGACGACAACTAAAATTGTTGTTAGGGCCATGCTACCGCAAGATATCGAATGCAATGTGCTAGCTATTATCTGAGGAAGAAATCATCTAATATGAGACTAGATATCCATATTTGCAAAAAACGCGTTTAGGCCATGAACAGAAAATAATTCACTTTCTTACTCCATGAGTAACACCCCCAAATCCTATTACATATATATTTTCAGAAAAAGTAACATTGGATAACCATTTAACAAATTTATCTTCAACAAGTCTATGTCATGGTAATTGCAAACTAATTTGGATGGAGCCAGTGTTACGTAAGTTTGTCCATCGTCAGTTATGCAAGTTTGTCCATCGTCGGTTATGCTTTTTGGCAGGTAGTTGAATAGACCATGGCCCAACCCAAAATTTTAGGTAGCTAGAAGCAAGATCTTGAATTTTACCAAATCTAGTCATAAGATAGTCGGGAAATTCGATATGATAATTCTTTCTTAATCTTTAAAAAATTTAAAATTTGGAAAATTTGAAATCAACAGGCCAGACTGTTGCCCATGTTCTTTAAACAGTCCAAACTATTGATAATCTAGGAACAGTCCAAACTACCACCCCAATATTCCATAAACAGTCTAAGTGACCTGCTAACCTATTGCAATAGGTTAACTAGTCACACGTGATATGCACGTGACTTTTTTAACTTCTGAAATTATTTGACTTTTTTTTTATTTCATAAATCTATTCAGTTAGCTGACATCTCTCTCACACACACCAACCCCCTCTTTTGTTCAGTTGTTGCCACCACCACCACCGCAACTCCCCCCTCACCACCACCCACCACCGGCGCAAAACTCCTCCCATTAATCCTCTCCCACTCCGTCACCGCAGTGCTAAGAGAGTGCAGTGCTCATCCTGCGCTGTCCAATAAAGCATAAATTAAAAGGTAATGCTTTTTCCCCTTTGAGCATAAATTCTCCTCCGTAATTTCAATCATATAATGAGGTGATGAGTAATAATACAACTTAATAAAGCAAAACATAAACATTTGTATGAAACTTTCCCAGTAGGCATAACCATTACAATAAAATATTTCCACCTACTAATCAAAAAGAAAAGCTATATTGAATCTATTTAACTCATCCTTGCACTATCCCAAAAGACAAACTTGAAGGAATTGTGTCCTCGACCTTACTAAATATAATATGGATCGTATTATGGAGATAATAATTCATTTAATTGGGTCGTCTTTACGTCTTACTAGAGAACGCTATAAACCTTTGGGTTAGTAAATAATAAACCCAAAGCCCACTTAAATGGATCCTACAAGGTCACACATAATATTTGGATCAACAAAAGAGAAACCCATAGACCATAAAGGTTATAGGGTAGTCAGTCCAAGAGGGAGATAAGAGGAGAATATTTGACCTAATTATTCCTATATAAAGGTCAGGTAGTCAGAAAATAAGATACAGTATCTCACATTATTTTCTCCTGCTATATCTCTCTCTCAACTGACATTACTCCATAAAAGAAGAACGCTTTATTCCTTCCAACTAGCATTGGTGGAGTGTTGATCTAAATTGGTGGACTAAGTGGAGAAATCACGTTTGAGATTCTTTCTCCAAGATCGTTGGCTATAATTTGAAGTATTCAATCCCGCCAAACCAGTTGAAGTTACGCATCAAGAGGTTGGTTATTGATTGTTATATGATCCTTAATTATATGTGCATGAGATCCTGTTTTAGGTGCTTCTGAATTAGATTCATGAAATTCCACTTATAGTACCTATAATCCTACAGTGGTATCAGTTTAGCCCCTTGCATATATATTTTTGGTCATTATAATATGATTTATTTTGATGTGTTTATGACTAATTTTAATTTGATTAAGGGGAGGAATTGAATTATGGATTGAATAATTGGAATTCATTAAATGAGATTTAATTGCTTAATTATTTTATTTTTTGGCCGAAAAATTCAAGAAATTCGAACCCTAATGTTCGACATTAGGTTTGGTCAAATTTTGAGGCTCAAATTCGTCAATTTGATCACAGGTTTTGGAAAATAAATTTAGGGCTTTGTTTTCTTAAGATTCGAATTGCAAAATCATGTATTTGATTGTTGTTTTCGTTTCAAAATCAAAGAGTTTGGTTAAGAACAATGAAAACCCTAAGTTTTTCCCCAATTCAATTGATTGGATGTTAAATGGAGATTTAACACTCCAATATGTTTGAAACGTTCAAATTGATGGAAATTTAATCATTGCACTGCGTTTTCATGGTCGAAATTAACCTGAAAGCTTCGAATTTTTTGCGAAATAGCCCAAAATTCTGGGCATAATCGCTTGTTTTCCGGCAATTTCGGTCGTTTTCGGGCAAGGTGGCTGTGCAAAGGTTGCATTGGTTAGCCATCCGTTTTTTGCGAAAGTCGGTGCTGCTGGGAGCTAGCTCCGTGGCCTGTGTTGCTTGCGGTGGCTATACTGGCGCTGCTTGCGTGGCTGGGCAACAGCCTTGTGCTGCTGGGCCACGATTTTTTTATCAAAAAAAAAGTTTTTCCTTTTAATTTTTTTTAGAAAATCTTTTATGATTTGAGGTCATATCTTTTGGTTATTTTAATATGATTTTAATTAACCGAAAATCTGGTTGATTTGATCTTTTGGTTATGGAATTTTTTTTTAATAATCGAAAATCATAAAATCTTTTGATTTATATCTTTTGGTTATTGAAATATGATTTTAATAACCTAAAATCTTGTGAGATTTAATGATTAGAATCTTTTGGTGATTAAAATATGATTTTAATAACCCAAAAATCAGAAAAATCTTTTAGTTAATATCTTTTGTTAATTAAAATCAAACAAATCTGATTTGTTTGAGAATATTAAGCAATACCAATTATCTTTTATTTTGACGAGGTTATAAGATATATCCATAATTTGATTCTTTAATTTAATTAAAATTAGTTGGGAAATCTTTTAGTTATTAGTTAGATTTACTAGCTTAAATGTTTTATATTCTTACTTTAATTAAGAATATTTGATATTTTAATTATTGGCAAGCATGATCTATGATTTTATTATATGGCAATTTAATATATTTTATGTAATTGCTATAATAACTAGTAAGATGACTAGTATGACCCAATAAAATAATCAAAATGTTATTGGACTTTAAGCAAAGTTGACGGATGTATGTGAGGTGATAAGCTCTGTCTAGGATTAGGAAGGCTCTTCCCAGCGTCGTGGGTAACTTCCTTACCTGGGAGCTATAATCACCTTTACAATTACCCATCAACTAAGAATTAAAATTGTTGTAATTAGTAAAATTTTAGGTTAAGATGATAAACTCTGTCTAGGATTAGGAAGGCTCTCCCAACGTCTTGGGTAACTTCCTTACTTGGAAGATATAATCAACTTGGTAATATTATTTACAATGCTTATAAGTTTATAGTATTAATAACAACTGAATAAACTTACGTCCCATAAATATTGAGGTTAGCTTTTCCAAACATAAAGTACTTATTAACCCTTAATTAAAGATAATAGGTCATAAATATTGAGGGTATTGTCATTAATTTTAGGAGATAAGGTGAAATTGCGAATTTTGCATACTTAGTTTGGTTGTCCTCAACAAAATCATCAAAAGCGTTTTGGATTCTGAAGCAAGAGATAGTTAATAAGCATGTGATGTTTTCCTATCTAAACAAGAATTATAAAGTGTTATAACCTTGAGAATGTAACTTTAAGATAAGGCCTCCGTCTGCTTAGCGTTGCATGTCGATAGGATCTTGTACTTATTTATTCTAATTGGGACATTAAAATTAAATAAAGTGACAAACCTAGAAGCCATTGCATGTTTTAAGGTTGTTTCATAAACATAAATTGAACTTTGCCTTTTATTTTTCTGTCTAAAGGTACTATGAATAATAACAACAACAACAACAACTCTATTTTAAACATCCGCCCTTTCCTTGAGAAGGATAGGTTGAATGGAGAAAATTTCCTTAATTGAGAAAGGACCCTAAGACTCGTTCTGAGGTCGGAGGGTAGAGAGGATGTCTTACAAAACCCACTTCCAGTAATAGCAGATGAATCTACTAAAGCCGAAAAACGTCGTGCTAAACAGGCCAATGAAAGGTTTATACCAATCACTTGTCTAATGGTGGCAGCCATGGAGCCGGACCTCCAAAAGAGGTTCGAAACCAGGGATGCCTACACCATTATGCAAGAGTTGAAGGCCATGTTTTAGAAACAGGACCGAACTAAGAGGTATAAGACTAATAAGGAGATCTTAGAATGTCACTTGAAGCCGGGTCAAGCTGTTGGCCCACATGTTTTCAATATGCTGGGCCTTTTTGAAAACATGGAACGACTTGGTTCCCCTTATAGGGAACAGTTGGCTACTGACATCATTCTCCAATCGTTGTCTGACAGCTTCAATCAGTTCAGGATGGCTTTCAACATGAATGAGTCTGAAAAGACCTTGCAAGAGTTGCATGGGTTGCTAGTCAATGCTGAGAGGAATCTTCCTAAAGAACCAAAGAAAGAAGTTTTGATGGTTCAAAAGGGAAAGGGTTTTAAGAAGAAATGGGCAGGCAAGAAGGACAAAGGCAAGAAAGTTGTCGTTGCTCCTGAGAAACCTAAGCCGACCGCTAAGCCAAAAGCAGCCACGGAAAGCAAGTGCTCCCATTGTGAAAAGATAAAGAAACTACCCCAAATACTTGGAGGAAAAGAAGTCGGGGGCTTCCACCTCAGGTATTTATGTTATAGAAATCAATTTGACTTCTACTTCTTTATGGGTATTAGATACCGGCTGTGGTTCTCACATTGTTAATGATCTGTAGGGACTAAGAAGAAGTAGAAGGCTAGCAAAGGGCGAGGTAGAGCTTCGCGTTGGAAATGGAGCAAGAGTTGCTGCACTTGTCATTGGAAGTTATAGTCTACATTTACCTTCTGGATTGATTATAGAACTAAATAATTGTTATTTTATTCCGTCAATTACTAAGAACATTAAATCTGTTTCCGTTTTGGATGATGAACGTTTTTGTTTTGAAATAAAGAACAAGTGTTGTTCCATTTACTACAATGATATGTTATATGATAGTGAAAATTGATTAATGGCTTATATGTATTAGATAGGACAGCACAGGTCTATAACATAGATAGCAAGAAACAAAAATCGAATGATTCAAACCTTATATTTGGCATTTCCGAATGGGTCATATAAACCAAAAGCGCATCCAAAAGTTACAACAGGATGGAATCCTTCCATCATTTGATTTCGAATCTTTTGATGTATGTGAGTCATGCTTGTTGGACCAAATCACCTTTTACTGGAAAGGGTGAAAAGGCTAGTGATCTCTTGAGTCTCATACATACAGATGTTTGTGGGCCTATGAGCACAAAAGCTAGGGGAGGGTTTGCGTACTTCATCACCTTTACTGACGATTTAAGTAGATATGTGTATGTCTATTTAATGAAACGTAAGTCGGAATCATTTCAAAAGTTCAAAGAATTCCAAAATGAAGTACAAAATCAACTTGGTAAGACAATAAAGGCATTGCGATCCGATCGTGGTGGCGAAAATTTGAGCCAAGAATTCGATGATCATTTGAAAGATTGTGGAATACTTTCACAATTGACTCCACCAGGAACTCCACAATTAAATGGTGTCTCTGAAAGGAGGAATCGAACTCTATTAGATATGGTTCGATCAATAATGAGTCTTGCTGATCTTCCGATTTCTTTTTATGGATATGCTCTCGAAACAGCTGCACACACACTAAATAGGAGCCCGTCAAAGGCTGTAAAAAAGACTCCATATGAGATGTGGAATGAAAAGGTTCCAAACTTATATTTTCTTAAAATCTGGGATTGTGAGGTATATGTAAAGCGTTTACTGTCAGACAAACTTGCACCAAAATCAGATAAATGTCTCTTTGTGGGATACCCAAAAGAGACAAGGGGTTATTACTTCTATAAACGTCAAGAGAACAAGGTATTTGTTGCTCGTGATGGTGTCTTTCTTGAAAAGGAATTTTGTTTCTAGAAAGATAAGTGGGAGTAAAATAGTTCTCGAAGAAATTCGAGATGAGCAACAACTAAACGTGGTTCACACCATGTCAGAGACGGCGCAACAAGAAGAAAGTCAAGTTCAGGAGATGACGTATTCAACGTGTGAACCTCCTACCGTCCTACTTGAATCTAATTCAAGCAAAAATCTTCAAGATGTTGAAGAGAACATTTCTATTAATGCTCAGGCCCCGCGTAGTTCAAGTAGATCCAGGATTCCAAACAAAATGTTGGTTGATTTCCTGTTCACTGAAAACTCTGAAATAATGATTTTGGAGAATTCAGAGCCTACTACCTACAAACAAGCTTTGACGAGCCCAGACTCCGAGAAATGGCTTGAGGCCATGAAATCCGAATTGCCTGATGGGGTTACACCTATAGGATGCAAGTGGGTGTTCAAATTGATCACAGACAAAGATGGAAACGTCTATGTCTATAAAGAAAGACTGGTTGCAAAAGGATTCAGACAAGTTCATGATATCGACTATAACGAGACCTTTTCTCCAGTAGCAATGCTTAAATCGATTCGGATACTTTTAGCAATTGCTGCATATTACGATTACGAAATTTGGCATATGGATGTCAAAGTCGCATTCTTGAATGGGTTCTTGAATGAGGATGTGTATATGAAACAACCTGAGGATTTTGAGGATCCAGAAAATCCTAAAAAGGTTTGCAAGTTTCAGAGATCCATTTATGGATTGAAGCAAGCATCTTGGAGCTGGAATCTTTGATTTGATGAGGCAATCAAACAGTTTGGTTGGTTTTCTCAAAAGCGAGGAAGAATCTTGTGTCTAAAAGAAATTTAGTGGGAGTAGCTTAGTCTTCTTGGTTCTGTATGTAGATGACATATTACTCATGGGAAATGACATACCAATGCTTGAGTCAGTCAAGGAATGGTTGAAAAGTTATTTCTCTATGAAGGACCTTGGAGAGGCTGAGTACATATTGGGAATAAAAATCCATAGAGATAGGTCTCGAAGGATGATTGGACTAAGTCAAGAAACTTATATTGATAAAGTTCTTGCAAGGTTCAACATGGAAAACTCGAAGAGAGGATTCATTCCCTTGTCACATGACATATCGCTTAGCAATAGTCAGTGCTCGACTGAGCCTGATGAGTTTAAGCGAATGAATAACATACCTTATGCCTCGGCTGTAGGATCTATCATGTATGCCATGATAAGTACTCGACTAGATGTTGCATATGCCTTAAGCATGTGTAGCAGATTCCAAGCAAGTCCAGGTGAAGCACACTGGACTGTAGCTAACAGCATCCTTTAGTACTTGAGAAGAACTAAAAGGCATGTTCTTAGTCTATGGAGGAGAAAATGAGTTGGTTGTTAAAGGTTATAGTGATGCGAGCTTCCAAACCGACAGAGATGATTACCACTCTCAGTCAGGGTACATCTTTTGTCTAAATGGAAGAGCATTGAGCTGGAAGAGTTCAAAGCAAAGCACTGTAGCAGACTCTACGACAGAATCAGAATACTTAGCAGCGGTTGAAGAAGCTAAGGAAGCTGTTTGGATAAAGAAGTTCTTGATAGAGCTAGGTGTCGTACCTAGTGCTCTGGAAGGGATTGAGCTATTATGTGATAATAATGGTGCTATTGCACAAGCAAAAGAACCAAGATCACATAACAAATCCAAACATGTAATGAGGAAGTATCACCTTATTCGCGAGATAGTTGACAGAAAGGATGTCAAGATTTGCAAAGTTCACACGGATGAGAATGTGGCTGATCCGCTTACTAAACCTCTACCTCAACCCAAGCATGAAGGTCACGCTAGGGCTATAGGCTTGAAGCAAATGTTAGAATGGCTTTAGATTGTATTATGTTTAAAGAAACTTGTTACAATGTAAAGACATGGTTTTTCTATTTTATGTTTATGAGAAATAAAGTTTTATCTTATTTAATTTGTGGTTTAGTATTAAATAAAATGTCCAAAAAAAATATTCTTGAATTCAATGGTTTTGTCAAATATGTGATTGATGAATGAAACACCATAAGTGAACTGAATTCATAGAATATTCATGTTCCTAATCCAAGTCATTAAATTGGACATAAATGACTTATTAAAGGATTAGCATATAAGATTGATTGATAGCGCTGTTTCATGGGCTATGGGAACATAGAGATGTTTAGTCAATCATATGGATATGTATATTTGATACATGATCGAACTGACCTACTTAGAAGTTTAGATAACTTCATAATTATATTAGTGGATTCCTAAGACATGAGTGGAACACTACTTAGCTTAATGATTGGTATAACTTTGATGTTGTCAAACGTCATGCCGTAAAAGGGGACTATAAAGGCAGCATTCGGGTTGTGCTAAAAGTTGAGTGCGAGTTTTGGTTGCCACAAGATTGAAAAGGTCCTCCTATATAAGATAGGATGGGTGTCTTGGCCTCTTGAAGAGTGAGGATTGAAAATGCATGGTCGTGCTCAAATGGATTATAAGATAATTATTTGTTTAGCAATTCGAACTCGGATTTCAAGGAATAGTTTGAAGATTAGTATGGATAACATAAGAGATGTGATCATACTATCAAATTGGACACTAAGAGACTTTAGGAATTTGAATATTTCACACTCGTCTCGGACAAGTGGGAGATTGAAGGAATTGTGTCCTCGACTCTAATGCAATTACTATATATAATATGGACCGTATTATGGAGATAATAATTCATTTAATTGGTTCGTCTTTACATCTTGCTAGAGAACGCTATAGACCTTTGGGTTAGTAAATAATAAACCCAAAGCCGACTTAAATGGATCCTACAAGGTCATACATAATATTTGGATCAACAAAAGAGAAACCCATATCCCATAAAGGCTATAGGGTAGTCGGCCCAAGAGGGAGATGAGAGGAGATTATTTGACCTAATATTCCTATATAAAGGTCAAGCACTCAGAAAATAAGATACAGTATCTCTCATTATTTCTCCTGCTATTTCTCTCTCTCAACTAACATTACTCCATAAAAGAAGAACGCTTTCTTCCTTCCAACTAGCATTGGTGGAGTGTTGATCTAAATTGGTGGACTAAGTAGAGGAATTACGTTTGATATTCTTTCTCCAAGATTGTTGGCTATACTTTGAAGTATTCAATCCCTCCAAACCAGTTGAAGTCACGCATCAAGAGGGTGATTTTTATATGATCCTTAATTATATATGCATGAGATCCTGATGTAGGTGCTTATGAATTAGATTCATAAAATTCCGCTTATAGTACCTATAATCCTACAAAACTATCTAATAGGAGGGAGCAAAAACCCAGTGAAACACGAACAGACTATCGGGGAGCGCAGTACTCACCATCCAATCATGACAACTCCTCTCAATCTTCCTCTCCACCGTCGCGGGTCTTGTCCTCGACCTTCTCCCCATCGGCACTTGGGCTTTTCTCGGCTTTACCACTTCCGTCACGGTGCCCTCTTTCCCCTCCCTCTGTTTGGGAGTGGATGGTGATGTTTTAGGGGTTTGGTGGAGTGGTTTTTGGTGGCCGGTGTCGGTGCTTGGTGTTGAGGATTTGTTAGTGAAAAAAAGGAGCTACAATCAAGTTAATAAAGTCAAACAGAAGAAAAAAGGGGAAAAAAATAAAATTCATTAAAAAGGTATGTGTTAGTCATGTGACCACTTGTTTACCTAATATAATAGGTTAACAGGTCACTTGAACTGTTTATGGAAGATTAGGGTAATAGTTTGGACTGTTACTGGATTATTAATAGTTTGATTCTTTATAGAAGATGGACAATAATTTGGCCTGTTGGCATCAAATTTTCCTTAAAATTTTTGTGTGACTCAAGACCTCAAAGCTTAACGTTGTGGGGAGAGATAGATTTGAGAAGCAAATATGTCCGTTTATTAGATTTTCATACTTCATCCGTCTTAAGCTACTGGATCCTGTTTAATTGTTATACAATTTTCTAGACACAAATTTGAAACACCTAAATAAAATTCTAAAAAAGTTGGTACTTAATAATAGGTCAATGAGAGAATTCTAACAAAATATCACTTGATATTGTTTTCCTATAGGTCAAAGTTGATGAACTAGCTTTTTGGGACTACAGGTAGTAGTGCAAATTCATCCAATCAAATTGCATTAGAGATCTCATACAGTTGTTATTCAATTCCAAACATGGTGAATAAAGTACTTATAAAAATAAAGATTAGGAAACGCCATATAGAATTGAGATAAACACCTTCTTTGAATTACTCCCTCCGTTTCCTAAAAATCGTTACACTTACAAAAACACAAGAACCAAGGAAGTGGGTATAAAAGCATGACAATGATACGAAAAAGTAACTTTAGGAGAGAGAGTAAAGAATAAAAAATTAACTTTAGGAGAGTATAAAGAATAAAAAATTGATGGGGTCATATATCCCAAAATGGTAAAAGTAAAGTGTAACAATTTTTGTGAAACGTATTAAAAAGAAAAGCGTAACAATTATTGAGAAACGGATAGAGTATTAATTTATTACTACTTCGTTATTATACTCCCTCTACCATCTTTTGGTTCATAAACATTTTTTCAATCATCAGTTTTCAGGTTACGCTTTATTATTTTAGCAATAATATACTATATTATAGTCGTTATCTCTTCTTAGCCCATATTTGGTTCATTTCAAATAAAAATAACGGAAAGGAATCAAATGAGATTAAGAAATGAATTAAAATTTAACCAATTCTATTTCTATTTTACAAGTGTTTGGTTTGAATACCCTTTAAATAAGGATTGGATTGAAATAAAGCTATACAAATTTACTTTTCTCCTTATCAACCAATCCTTGGATTTGATTGCCAGTGGGTGGAGTGATGATGTCATGTGGCAAAAGTGGAGGTGAGTAGTCAGCAATGATGATGGTCTTATAGGTTACTCCTAGGTAATGGAATCTGATTGGAGAAGGGGAGGTAACAAATCACCAGATTATGTTAAGCCTCATTAAACGGAATGGAATTAGAAGTTTGTGAACTGAACACTTAGAAATGGAAATACATACTCCATTCCAATTCTCTTCTTTCAGAATCAACTTAACAAACACGCACCTATTCTAAAAGATTTCTACGGTCTTTCATTTTCTATACAAAATTATCATATTGGGGTGTTTGGCAATTGTCTGGTGGCTGTTAGCTTTATATGCTGGCTGGTTTAACCGGCTGTTTTTACTGGCATGTTTGACTGGCTTTAATATTATTGGCTGTTAAAAAAGTACTCCCTCTGTTTCTCAATAATTGTTACGCTTTCCTTTTTTAATACGTTTCACAAAAATTGTTACACTTTACTTTTACCATTTTGAGATATATGGCCCCACCAATTTTTTATTCTTTATACTCCTAAAGTTAATTTTTTATTCTTTATTCTGTCTCCTAAAGTTACTTTTTCCTATCATTGTCATGCTTTTATACTCACTTCCTTGATTCTTGTGTTTTTGCAAGTGTAACGATTTTTAGGAAACGGAGGGAGTATTTGGTAAAATTGATTGTTATTGCTGGCTGTTTAATACAAAATGGAAGCAAAAGCCAAAAGCCAGCCATAAAAGCTGGTAAAAGCAGCTTCTGGCTTTTAGCTGAAAAGCCGACTTTCTAGCTACTGCTAAAGCCAGTTACCAAACACTTTTTTGGCTATTTGACCATAAATAAAATCCAAAAGCCAGAAGCCAATAAATATACTAGCCAAAAGTCATTTGCCAAACACCCCATTATCTCCCATTATATTTACTTTTTTATTCTAATTATGTTTGATAATCAAAGACAAACTTATGTTCGATAACTAAGTACCATCATAATTGAGTACATTTGTAGGAAGCACAGGGTACAAATTTTGAATATTACAAATAACCCAAGCATGGCACAAGCTTGCTAACTAGTTCATAGAAATTCAAAATATTCTCATCCTCAACGCCCAAAACCAAAACCTCTTCTTAAAAGGCGAAGAGAACCAAAACCCCCACAGCGAGAAAATACCAGGACATCAGGCAAGCCCATAAATAGATATAACACGGCCAAAAACATTAAACAGTTGAGCAAACCAACATGACATAAAACTATGATTCAATGGCAGCAGGACCAACGAGTACACCCTGGGCGTTACCTTCTTTCTTGTTACTATCTTCCTTTACATCATCATCAGATTTTCTCATCCTAATTTTATACTTGGCCTCAAACTCGTTAATTTCTTTCTTCTTTTTCTCCAAGGCCTCGTTTAGCCTGCCAATGACCTCTTCAATTCCCTCCTTGTTCCGCTGCACAGCTGGCAGGACCTCCTTTACTGTTCTTTCTACAAGCACACCTCCAATCATACGATAGCATCTCCTTGAAGGATCAAGCGGCTGGATGGCAGTAATTACCAATGAATGTTCGCTCACTTCCATCTCGAGCTCTGTGATCTTAGAATAGATTTGGTTTAGTTCTGTCCTCATCGAGGCATAAAGGTTGGCAATTGCTTGCTCATTGACAGGTTCTCTTCTTTCAGCTTCAGATCTGCTTGCCATTGCAACCTGCAAAAATCAAAGTGGAACTTCAGTGCGGCGTAAGCACAGTAACAAATACTCCCGCCGTTTCACATTCTTTTACATTTGCATAGCAAACACTATTTACAAAGTTCACTTTGACCGTCGTTTGAAGATTTATATCCAAGGAATAATATAGTTATGTGGGATCTTGTTGAATTCGTCTTGATAAGTATTTAATTAATATCTACTTTATATAATTTTTACAAATACACAACTTAAGATATTAACATTCAGAAGTTTACATTGGCATGCGTGAAAACAAGAAGTCAGAATTATGCGAAACTAAGGGAGTATGTTATACAGCCAATTCTTGATAGAAGATCCTTGAATAAAATTGATTGCAGCCAATCATTGCAATTGGAGCCAAATTTCCCATTTGGGTAACAATTATTTCCAGAAGCATTAATAAATTGATAACACACTTTAGCCAGCATTGCAGACTGCCTGCCCAGTTAGATATGATCCCAAACACTTTTTTGGTAATTGTTAAGAGCAAAATTAATAGCAATGGCAGATGCAATAACATCACATAGATATTACAGTGTTAACAAGATCAACATTACCAGCATGAGGAGCTCTTGTAAACAGCAGATATAAGAAGCAAGAGAAGATACCATGACATCACGTAAGCATGCAATAAAGAGCAGAAGAACATCAAATTGAGAGTTCGAGGGCATAAAATGTTCCCCTTCTTCCTCCCTCTCGGGTGTACCAGGCCACCAGCCAAAGCGTTTTTCATTTAAGTTTCCTTTCTAATGGAACATTCCTAATACAAAAGCTGGACAAATTCATCCAATGGAATAATAGATATTGCATCTTGTAGCAAGACTACATAGCCATAGTTCAAAATTATGCCATGTGAAATGCCATCTAAACTTTGACATACAAGATTAACAACAGCATCAATAGCCAATGAGCAAAAACTCAAAAGAAACGACAGAATGCAGGTGCAACAATTAACATAGCTCTAAAGAATAAGGAGGTCAGAGGTCTATATATGTAAATAGCAACTTAGTTGATTGATAGACCGATGTTGGCCACAAAAGTAAGTCGTAGTAAGCTAAGATCTTAACCTCCACCCGCACCCCCCAAAAACCATGTAGCTTAAATGAACTTTAAAATGAACAGATACGAGTTTGTGCATGAACATAAATAAACGAGTATTAGTATGAGATCTTTTATAAACCGAGCTCCTAATTTTGTTCAAACTGAGATCATTCATTAAATAAACGGACAAAAAAGAGTTTTGACTGTCTCGACAGAGCTATTCCCAAAGAATATCGACTAATACACCCCTGCATTATTGTGTCTACCAGACGTCCCTTCAATCCTTCAACCCTATCACCCGTGCGCCACACTGCCCAATCAACCTTTGTTACCCCAAAGCACCCGCCAGTTTTGATTTTTATTAAATTTTAAGGTCGCATCTTCATATTGATAAATTCTGTCGATGCGTTCTAATATTTCTACAGGAGAGTATATGGTGATGGATTTGGTTCAATCGTAGGATGATCAGGGGAGTTTAGTATGTTGTAAATTGTTGCGAAAAGCAACTCTTCTGCAAAAAAGGAGATGTTGGGGTGGAATGCATGCTCCAACATCCTTCTTACCCTTGGATGATATTGGACGAAAACAAGAGCCATCGATATGTTGTTGTGACTTGTTACGGTACTTAGGTGATGAGTGTACATTTGTTGTAGTTATATGGAAGTGTGGTGGGATGAATGAGAAAGTTTGGAGTGACGGGAGCAGATGGACAGTAAGAAATTTATCTGGGCATCTGCACAACAGTTAAAAACTCCGATAATAACCATCCTAAAGGCAGACTGCCACTCTTTCTACTCACTCCCAGCTAGCATTCCTCTGGAGCCTGATGGCATACACAGTTTCTGCAAGACAGGCTCCATAAACTTTCCCTCCTGCAGCCTTTTGTTTAGAGCCTGAATTTCCTCAGCCATCAATATCACCATGAAATAAGGCAATTATTCTAAGAGAGCCATCTAAACAGCTTGCGGTATGAGCATTAAACAAGAGATGTTCATGAGTTTCTTAGCCTACCCTCCATAGGCTACACGTCAAGTCACAAGAAAGGTTCCACTTAGCGATTCTAGCAACAGCGACAAACCCATGTTCCAACATGAGCCAAGTGATAAAGACACTTTGGGGTAGCAATATTGTTACACAACACTCTCCTCCATTCTACTTTCTGGAATTCCTAAATGGCCTTGTACATAGATTTGATTTTGAAATATTCCATTTTAAATTAACTAATGCCATCGCCCACAAATTTCTACCTTGTGAGCACACTTCAAAATTCTTGCTATAGAGACCTCTAATGTAGTATGCATGGTATCATTGCACCATAGTTTCTCTCATCTTTTTGATGCATGCAGCATCATCATTCCAAGCCTCAAGACTACTCATGTTCAACCCCCATCAACCTTACGGGGTGTTTGGTTCAAATATTTGGAATGGTCTGGATTGAAATCTCATACCACATGGTATGGATTGAAAACCCCATACAAAGCTTAAGTTGTTTGGTCCAATTTGGTATGCGTTCTATATCCCGTTCTATTGTTTGGTTCACTTATGGAATGACCATTCAAACAAAATTATAATTTAATTAACATCTCTTCCATAGCTAGCTACCACCCCTTCCCCTTCCCCTTCCTCTTCCTGAGGTAGCCACCTCCCACCACCCCCTCCCTGCCAGTAACCCAACTCACTGAAAACCACACGTCAGCCAAGACTCCTACTACCGCACCACTAACACCAGCAACTAGCAACCTACGAACACTAGATTTAGGTCTAAGAACGTCAGTCACAAAGCCACAACCACGAGTACGAGAGAGAGAGAATGAGAGAACGACCACATGAGAAAGAGAAAGACAAGGCTGAAGTCACCGACGATGGCCAATCGTCGTTCTTCGGTTGGAGAAAGAGAACGCAAGAAACAACCGCCGCGATGGTGGTTTCAGGGTGGTATTTGTATTCGATGGTGATGGTGCTATGTACTACGAAGTATTAGGGTTTGATAGTGTAGTGAAATTGGTTAGAAACTTGAGAGGCGAAGGGAGATTGAGATTCTAGGAGATGGGGTGGAGATAGAATCCATTAGGTATGAGATTCTAACCTAAAAAAGTCCAATGAAACATTGGAATGGATGCTATACCATTAAAAATAACTCAACCAAACAGCCCCTTAGGCTTGCATAAATTCTTCTAGAAAACAACCGCTCTTTTGAAGGGAGTTATGTTATATCATCCATCCATAGAAAAAGTGACGTGGCAGCACTGGATTTGTTTGAAAATCTTTTGGGAAACGATAAAGAGTTGAGACCAAGTTCGGCATACTAACAAGAATTGATTGAATCGAACTCTTCCACAACATAGGAGAGATAATTTGTAGTTCACGACTAAGTTCTAGCCAAAAGGTTGCGCACCAAAAGTTGTCTACACGGCACATAACTTAGTTTTGTTTATCAAAAGGGAATATGCCTTTCTCTAATAAAATGCCTATCACATATTAGTTGCTAGGTATTAGGAGGAACACCACTAATATATATATTTCTATTATCCATATTTGCTTGCAACCAAGAGGCTGAAGAGAATTGACAAAAAAGCTTGCAAAATCAAGGAAAAAATATGTCAAGTCATCTCCAAACATGAGGAGGGTGAAAGTTGAAATTAGGGTCGTTTTTCAGGCACCTAATAGGTACTCCATGCCTTTCACAAACAGAAATGGGGAAAGAACATCCCTTTGAGCCATTTTTTCTGCAAGGAAGGCTTAGTAGGCTCTCTATTAATCATCTTATGTAATTCACACTTTGCACACAGACCATAATCCATTTAACAAAAATTTTAGAAACCCAATTACTCAGATGAGTCATAGGCCATTTTGATAAATCTTGATGATAAACTTGCGAGACATATGAGCCAAAATGGTTTTTAATGAGTTCAGAAGCCAAGAAAATGTTGTCGGCATAGTTGCCTTCTTAGAATAAAACTACATTCAAATTTTGACCAATAACACATTCATTCTATTAGTCTGTAGTCGATAATTTGAGAAATGATCTAGTAGATCACAATGCCATAGGCTTGCTTGAATGGGATTGAGATTATTAATCATCTAGTAGCACATCTTCAAGTTCTAAGCGAAATCTACCATGTATTGCACATAAAGAATTAAACCCATCTATCTGGAGGGGCCTTATCTTCACATATCCCGTAAAAAGCAACATGAACTTCAGTTACCTCACCGGTCAAGAGCACTCATGAGCAGTCAAAAGCTTACCTCAGTAGTTGAGCCCCGGAATTTGACGGCAGACTTAAAAAGCCACCTACAAATGCTTTACGCACAATCATTCTGCGAGAAAAGAGCAAGAGCTCATGGGCATTTTGATCTAAAACAGTCCCCTTTGGACAGGGAGGCAGGAAGCCTGGGCAGCCGACAACTTCCATTTTGGACATCTATATGCTTTTCCGGCCTGTCACCATTTTGGGTATAAAAGAAAGAGATCTTGATTCTACCTTTTTATCCTTTGAGAGCCGAAAAGAAAAACTTGTGATTTATATTTCCCACCTGGAGCCTAGCACCCGAGAACTTCTTATACAACCGTAAAACTTCACTTTGGACATCTATAGGCTTTTCCAGCTTGTCGCCATTTTGGGTATACAAGAAAGAGATCTTGATTCTACCTTTCTTTTATCCTATGGGAGCAGAAAAGAAAAACTTGTGATTTAAATCTCCCACCTGGAGCCATTTCTTCAAACTGTCAAACTGGCTTGTAGTGGTTGTAGACTAGAATTAGTAATTTGAGTAATTTTCAGCTCCACTCCAGCCTTATAAATTCTCTTATAGGTGGAAGCACATTCTCTTTGATGAAGCTGCTTACCAGCATTCTCATAAACTTTCAACCTCAACATCACATCATCCGCCGGTTACAATGGGCATCTCTTTGAACAAGAGGTCTTAACTACAGCGTCAAGTTTAGAGAGCTGAGCAATGTAGTTAGAGAAACAATATAGAGTCCTTCTCCAGTGAAATTGAGGAGAACATTCCTGTTCAGATCCTCGATTAGGAGGTGAATATACTCTTAAGTCTTAGGACTTGAACATCAACATGAGAGGGGTTCCAACCTACCCAGGTTCTACCCATATTTCTACCCTTTCGCAAACTTTTGCAATACATTTTTACTTTTTTGCTCTTAAATTGTAGTTTCTAGCAACCCAACATTACTAAGATACTTAAGTATTAACATAATAGCATAGCATATTTCTTTTACTTTTTGCGATACATTCATCCAAACATTCCGAGTACAAACAAACGCTACGTGTATAGGGGTTAGAGGGTGTCAATAATAACCTCTATAGCAGTAGATAGGTTTCCAAAGGTGTTAATGTTTTCTGTAGCAATGGAACTCTCTTAGTCGCGACTTTCCACCCTTCAATGTCTATATGTTATCAGTTATGGAGTGAAGCAAGTTGAATGGACTGGTCTTGTTGAGGAAATTGCACTACAATCTTATTCCCCCAATCATTTTTCTGGGTGAGCAAGTTGATGTATTTTAGCAAATTGATTTCTGATGATCTTCTCATGTGCAGGGCAAGTCACATGAGTGTTAGCCCTAGGAGTATACTTCTTGGCTTGATTGAAAACATGTTGCAACAAGGATGGATGGGTCCAATCATATTGGACATCTTCAATTTACAATTTGAAATTAATAAAAATATATCAACAAAATACAAGAATTAGTGACAATAAATCAGCCAAAGACCATTCAACAGTCGCGGATCAAGGATTGCCACCTTACGAACAAGGGCGGATTTTCAGTGGGGGGGCAGTTGGGGCCTGGCCCCTAAAAGACTAAAATAATCAAATTACAGCAAAAAAAAATGGCCCTTAGCTCAATGAAGTTAGTGTTTGTATTGAACTTTGCCCTTAATATACTTGCAGTTAGGAAGCTCAATAAAAAAAATTGATACTGTGAGACTTTACAAGAATCTCTAAGTTCAGAAATTGCGTTACAGATTCAACAACCAAACTTACCACTTGAGGCGGTTTGCCGGCGAACGTGAGGCCAAAGGTTGTTTGTGCAGAAATTGAGCTAGCGGCAGCAGGAGACCAAAGGTGAGGACTGAGGGGCGAGGGTTATGAAGGATGGCCTGATGGGGAACAGGGAAGCTTTCTTTGTTTTCACAGTAGAAATTTGCAAGGGTGTTCAAACCTAACGTTTTTTTGGTCAAAATTCTCTTTTAAAACGTTTTCCCCTTTTTTCCTTTTTATTCGCAGTTGGGGTTCTTTTTATGCGCGTATTGTTACGCGAATCAACTAAATAAGTGTAATTACAAGTAATTTAATTGTTTTATTTATTTATTATTACTTTTCTTTTCTAGGAAATCAATATCAATCTATCTATCTATACTAGATAATAAAACCATCCCGAAAAGAGCTATCACATCGCTCCATGTCATTAAATATAAATACAAATAATTAATAAAAAAAAATTAATTAGCAAAAGAAATTAATTAATCCCTTGAATGATTACGTGATTAGCTTTTGCTTTTGAGATTTGTGCGACTTATTAATTAATATATAAGATAAAATTAATAATATAATTTTTAACAAAGAATAATTATATTCTAAATAATATCTTATTATTACATAGGGGTACCCATTACTGGATAACTTATTTGGCGGGTAATAAAGTATTTATAAAGATCAAGTATCGAAAAATATAAAGATTAATAAAATTCTTGTGATTCTTTGAATATGAAAATAAGATATATCACAATCTTTTTCAGGTTAATTGTTAATGTAAAAGAATTGGAGAAGGAAAACGCAAAGATTTGACGCAATTCACTAACAATGTGTAATCTTAGCGCCAGATAATTCAAGGCGTATCTCAATGTTAATATTATGTTATATATATATATATATATATATATATATATATATATATATATATATATATATATATATATATATATATATATATATATACGGGCTGGATCCATTGAAAACAAGGCTTAAAATGAAAACTGAAAACAAGTGATTTGGGCCGTCCATTACCGCGTGATCAGATCGAAGGGCTGAAGACATTTCCATCAGCGCCATCACTAACACACGGAAAACAAAGAAGAACTGATCCCAAAAAGAACCAGCACGAACAAACACGAAGCTCCCCCTCTCTTCCATGGCCGAAAACGCGAAAAGCAGAGATTGAACCTCCACATCGACACAAAAGACGTGATTTTTATCGAAAAAGCTC
Source organism: Patellifolia procumbens (assembly GCA_947645195.1). Classification (NCBI taxonomy): domain Eukaryota; kingdom Viridiplantae; phylum Streptophyta; class Magnoliopsida; order Caryophyllales; family Amaranthaceae; genus Patellifolia; species Patellifolia procumbens. The sequence continues at coordinate 198,299 of CANSGD010001355.1, forward strand.
AATTTCAACAACAACAAACATTAACAATCTATTGGCGAGGTAAATCTTCATTCTTTTGAATCGAAAAATTCATCTAGCAGTTCATATTCTGATTTTTTTCGTTTTATAAACCCTAATTCTCAATTACTATATAATTTCTAATTCAAAAATTCATAAATAGAAGGTTGTTAGCTTTAAATCATTCAAAAAATATTGTTTTTGAAGTACTTCAATAAACTAGCATTGAAAAGACAAACCCTAACTTTGAATTGTAAAAAATCTTATATAATGTCTCGTTTATAAATTACTTGTTAGCTGCAATGTTGTAATTTGTAATTGTAATTGTAAAGTATTTAACTATAGCTGGAATGTTGTCACATTAATACCTGTTTTCTTCATGCTTTCAAAATTTTTAACATGTACTCCCTCCGTTCCTAAATGTTGTTCCCATTTGCTTTTTCACGTTTGCCAATGCACATTTTATATCGTGCATATCTCTAACAACATGTTAATAAAAATTATTAAAGTTTGATATTCTTGATGTACTCGTCGAGACGAATAAAATAAGATCCCACATGACTATGTTTTTTCTTTTATATTGGAAACCACTTAGAAGATTCTCTCTACTTTTAAATAGTGTAAGATTCCAAATGGGAACAACAAAAGGGAACTGATGGAGTACCTATTTTTGACACATTGTACCCCTTTTATGAATTACTATGCAACATTTTTAACTTATCTATAACTTCAGTTTATTGAACAGATATGGATCAACAGCATCTAGAAAAAGCTGCTCCGTCTATTGTAACTGTTAGTACACCAGTTATCGAGCAAATTACAGAAGCCACATCTTTTACTCGTGACACAACATCACAAACATATACTCCACGTGCTTGTTATACGCCAAGAGGAACAAAAGAATGGATTCCATGTTGTCCACCTAAGTTAAAACCAACTGTGGGTATGCCTTTCGAAACTTTAGCAGAAGGTATTCAATTCTATAAAACTTATGCTCAATTTTGTGGTTTTGTGGAAAGATTGGGAACAGAAAAAAAAAAGATAAAGATGGTGCCATTTATTTAAAATACATGTATTGTAATAAACAAGGATACAATATAGATGGATTGAGCAAAAAACTGAGCAATATGGATAAGAAATCAAGCTTTGAGGGTAGAAAAAGGAAAATAAATTGAGGGGGTTGTCAAGCAAGAATAGGTTTTAGAAAGCGCACAGATGGAAAATTCATGATCTACCTTCTACATGATTCCCATAACCATTTATTTGCTACTCCAAAAAGCATGCATTTTCTAACAAATTCTCGAAACCTTACACTTTGTCACAAAAAATTCATATTTGACAACTCTATGTCAAATATTGGGCCCAACAAGTCTTTTAGGTTGATGAAGAAACATGTGGGTGGTTATGAAAATGTTGGGGCTAGTTTGGTGGATTTTAAAAACTTTAATCGAGATATGAAAAACTACCTTAAGGATATTGATGATGCTATGTTTATAGCGAATTTCAAAGAAAAAGTGAGAAGTAGTGCTGTTGGATTTTTCTTTGATTATTGTTTAGAAAACCGTCATTTGACAAGGATGTTTTGGGCTGATGCAATTAGTAGGAAAAATTATGTTCTTTTTGGTGACATGCTCTCATTTGATAGGACATTTGAAACAAACAAATATTGTTTGGTGCTTGCCCCCTTCACTGGTGTAGATCATCATGGAAATTGTGTTACTTTTGGGATGAGATTGATTGCAAAAGAAGATATAGAATCATTTGTTTGGTTGTTTGAAGTTTTTTTGAAAGCTATGGGAAATTGTAAGCCAAAATGCATTATAACAGATTAAGATCCGGCAATGAAAGTAGCTATAATACAAGTTTTGGATGGCACAATACATAGACTTTGTATGTGGCATATAATGAAAAAGTTTCTACAAAGGTAGGGCCCGATATGTGTCAAACTGATTTTTTGAAAAGGTTGAGTACTGTTGTTTGGAATAGGGACTTAGAACCACATGAATTTGATGAAGAATGGCATGCTGTAATTTCCGAATTTGAACACATGAATGGTTTGTTCATATGTATGACATAAGACACATGTGGATTCCCTCCTACTTTCGTGATGTTTTCTTGGGTGGTATCTTACGCTCTACTCAAATTTCGGAATCTGAAAATAACTTCTTCACACAATTCAGAAATGCAAAACTATTTCTAGTTGAGTTATGGTTTCATCTAGAATCTGCTATGGATGCTCAAAGACATACTCAAGATAAATTAAACTCAGAAGCAAGGAGTTCTATGCCTCGACTTACTTCCCCTATTCACTTAGAAAAACATGCATCTCTTGTCTACACACACAACTTATTTTACAAATTTCAACATGAGTTTCAACATGCCATTTACAACTGTGGAGTTTACAAGCTAGTGATTGAAGAAGGGGTTGAGGAGTATGAGATTGTGGATAGTACAAGGAAGAAGACCTATCATGTATCCTTTAATGTCAATTCCTATAATAGCATGTGCTCATGTAGGATGTTTGAATCAATGGGGTTATTATGTCGACATGTTCTTTTTGTCATGAAGGGAAATTTTTTGATGGAAATACCAAAACAATAGATTCTGCATCGTTGGACCAAAGATGCTACAAAAAAACCTATGTTCCAGTTTTGTGGTGAAATGGAAAACATAGAGAAAGATAATAAGAAAAGAATTGTGGGTGATGTGTGGTCCAAGTTTTTCTCATGTGTAACTGTTGCGAAAAACAACAATGAACATCTTGAGTTGCTATTGCAAAGATAAAGTGAATTTGAGGAAAATCAGAAAAACCAACTAATGAGATACCCCCAGGAGAAACAAGAGATAAACACATTGAATTGTTACTTGGCTCAAATGTGGTTCCCGATGAAATTCTTCCTCCACATAAATCATCAAACAAGGGAAGTGGCACAGGAAAGAGAAAGAAGACTGAGAAAGAGATAGCAATTGAGACACAAGGGAAAAAAGAAAGACTTTGTAGAACATGTGGAAAACTTTCAACACATGATAGCCGTAATTGCCCGGAGAAAATCTTGCAATGAGGTAATAACCACTTAATGTTTGTAGCACTTAATGTCTTGATGCTGACTTAGTTTTTACATGAGCTCATTGTTTTCTCTCTACTGTTTCTAGGATTGGCATGCGTATAATGAAGCTTGTTTTGGACAACAAGAAGGACATAGGAAAATGTACCCTTTGTTCTATTTAATTACCCCTTATTATCTTAATGTACCACTTAATGTTTTGATGCTGACTCACTTTTTACATGAGCTCATTGTTTTCTCTTTACTGTTTCTAGGATTGGCTTGCGTATAATGAAGATTGTTTTGGACAACAAGGACATAGGAAAATGTACCCTTTATTCTATTTAATGTATCCCCTATTATCTTAATGTAGCACTTAATGTTTTGATGCTGACTCACTTTTTACATAAGCTCATTGTTTTATCTCTATTGTTTCTAGGATTATTTCTTTTGTACTTCTGCAATTTTTCAAAGAGAAACACATGCAATAGGAGATTACACGTTGTTGGGTATAATAACACTAATATTATGGATTTGGAATTCTATGGAAGGCCATCTTAGTGTAATATATAATTTTTATCTTTTATCCTTTTGGATTTGTGGTTAGCCGTTTAAGTAATTTAAAATTTAATTTAAAGGAGGATAGAAGTGTTGTATAGTAGCTTAATCATCTCCTTGTTCCTGACCATTCTAAAGTACTATAATCATCAATTCATCATAGTTAAAGAAGAACTCTTAAATTCTAGATCTAAACTCCTCCCCTCCCCCTTCTTTGATAATTGGCTACCTATATAAGTAAATTCAAGGGATTAATAGAATTTAAAGGAGGATACCATATGTTTTCTTTTTGTATGACCTGAGCAATAAGACTCTTCATAATCAGCTCACTTTCAATTAGTCTTTCTATTTTCTATTAAACATAAGCAAGCTAAGAAGTTAAAATTGTAAACATCAATTTTGAGACACCCCTTGTTTGTTTCAAAAGTATTTGGTTGTGTATCATCTCAACGCCTTTACGGGTTAAGAGGGGTTGGCACGCCACTTATTTGGCAAATATATGTAAATCCGTAGCTTCAAGCTAGATCTTCCTAATGGGACTAACATGCATATTAGTTTGAAGAATATGAATAGCCAAATGCTAGTAAAAATGGGGATCCATGCTAAATAAAAGATTGCTATACGGATGGAGAAAGTAAAAAATTATCAAGGATGACAATTTCAAGGCAAAAGAAGCCTCCAACAGAACTAATAGATGTTTCCAGCTCCACTACTGGGATCACCATGAGAATAAATAATATTGATAGGCTTGTTGTTGAGAGGATTGAAGTTGAGAACATCAATAGCTCTTGCGTTTGAAGGACCAATAATCTACACACTTGCTGCAAATTTAACACGAATGCTCATTCTGACAATCCACCCTTAGTTAATAATGTAAACAGTGACACTAAAGCATAATATAAAAAAAAGTTAAACAGCAAACTAAAAATTGATCACATTTAAAACAAAAGGGGTACAACTAAAAAGTTTGTAATATTTCCTTCATACTTCAACATAATCAAATGTCTATGCCCCAAATATATACATCACATTTTGATAAAAAAAAATGTTCATACAAATCAAGGATCCAAAGAAAATTCTTCATGCCAATCTGCAAGAAGATTTAAAAAAATATTAGAAATAAAGACTAGCAGAATTTATCAACTTTCAATAACTAACAAATTTAACAAAAACATTACCACTATTTATTACCTTGATAAATTCTTCCTCTGTGCTAGTTTATCCATATCTTCATTGTTTTTAAGTTCATTGATAGAACTTAGAATTAAAGTCTTCCTTTTATTGAAATTAGTCACTCTTTCGAAAACTAAAGTGCGCACATCATTCAAATCACTCAAAACAATCACAGCACCAATCAAAGCTCGATAGACACGCCTTCTTAGAGCCTAAACATAAACAACAAGAAAGAAATAAACGGGGGGGAATTAAAATGAGTTTTAAGATGAAAAAAAAAAAAGACACACAAAAAGTTTGAAATGGAGAGAAATGAAAATAACCTGGGACAAGTCACATTTGAATTCCTTCCCTCTAAAAAACATCATGTGAATCATCATAAAGACACCACAATCAACATTAGGTGTCTTACTTTGCCATTGAAAAGAAATATTCTCAAAAGTGAATCGTGTAATATTAAAACGCTGATGCGCCTTGAAAAACTTAAAGACGGAACTCAGCTCCTCCACATACATAAGAAGTACAGAAAAACTTCACACACTTGCCTCTTGCTCAAACTATAATGCCAAGTTTTAACATCCAAGGTCATTATTTCACTTCCAAGTTTCAACTAAAATGACAACTCTGAGACTGTATGCTTTGGAAGCTCTCCAAGAATTCCTGGCATCGCAGTCAGTTGTGTACAATTATTTATAAGTTCGAAATTTATTATGTAGATTTGAGTTGATTCTTCTATAAATGAATATAAGCTTTTGAAGAAGTCTTCACTCTAAATTAAATCTTAGTTCATCTTTGAATTGAGGTACTGATAATTTCTTTGCGATAATTTCTTATATTCGAAGGAGTTTAAGTTGTTGAACCTATTGCATACACTCTGTTTAATTTAAATAAGTTGATTTGTGGTTTATTAATTCTGTGTCGATTTTCTGGGTTAATTTTTGTTTGCCTATCGACACAGAATATGGTATCAGTAACTCTAAAATTCTGTGTCGCCCGCTTTTTCATCTCTGCCGGTTTTTCGGCTTTTACCATCAGTTTGAAATTGCATCTAGATACAGAACATATATTAGTCAAACATGTATGAAAATATAATAAACATATATAAAATACATTTAAACCTAACACTTACGCTATGGTCTATTCCAAAGAAGAATCTTGAATCTGCTTCTTGACACTTTCTCTCTAAATCATTAAGCAAAAGCGACCAACTTTGAATAACTGAAGCAGCAACTTTTTTAAATCCAATCAAGCTTTGCATCTCTGTACGTGGAATAAGTTGAATAAAACCATTCGAAAATAAATCTGCCCTGTTAAAAGTGAAAACATAAACAATTAAGGAGAGATCATTTAAATACAAAAGAAATAGGAGTGCAAATAATCATAAAACGTACTTCGAATCAACTTCAAAACCTTTCAGGCCCTCGGGGGATTCAAAAAAGCAATAGTCCATAACCTCTTGATGTAGTTGAGGTAAGCTACGCATCTTTTCTCGATTCTTGCTCATAAATGCAGATATAAAATCAACTTCAACATTTATTGGACCACTATCAACAGTACTAAAAGAATCAAGAATGGACTCTTGAATATCAATAACAACAGAAACATCAGTAGACAGATTTGAAAGCACTTGATCAATTATCCCTTGAACAGTTTGCTCCTGACTAGTTTGCCCCTGACCAGTTTCAGGTACATCAGCTTGCAATTCACCAGTTCCCATCAAATCAGCAGAATTGAAAGCATCTTCCACAACCTTCTTGAACATTTTGTCATTTGTAACTTCTTGATCACGGTCTATATACCAAAAACAGAATAATTAAAAGCAAAATAAGTAACTTATGTGTCACCTATAATTATTAAATAAAAGGAAACACAAAGCAGTTAGGGTACCTTCAGGATCAAGAAGTTCAAAAGATGGCATTGCGTCTGCTAGATGCTTCATTTGAAAAAACTTTTCAACAATATCATCGATATGTTGAAGAGTGGCAGGATCAGACAACAGCTTATCGGTCTGAGAAACAACTGGTGAGTCAGACTTCTTGTCGGAAACACAATGAGCTACCATTTTATCTGTGATGCTTTGAAGACGGTTCATGTGAATTAACGAGATTAGTTCCATATCTCGTTTACGAAGGAGAATTGCCTCTTGAACATCCTAGAAGAAAACAAAATTAGGTTTAGAGATTAAATATAAAAGATACAAGTATAAAAAGGGGTACATAAAACATAAAACAAATACTTACATCTTTAGCTTTACTCTTTATTTCTTCATCAGTAAACAAGCCGTCTGGAAGAGTAATATGAATGGTCCGATCACTACATGTTGTATGTGCAGGTTCGATTCTTGAAGTAAAAGCATGTTCAACTTCAGTAGATTGTCTTTCCTTCTTATCCATCTTCCCACGATTGTCACAAATAGGATATGTCTCTCGATCAAACTTACACAAACCAAATCCAGCCTTCTTCTCGGCATTCAACCTCTTTTTCACAACATCGTCAGTCCAATGTTGGATAAGAGGGGGTAATAATAGGTGCTCTCTCACCTTTGAACATAAACCTATGAAAATAAACTATCTCTAACAATAAAATACATCCCTTCAACCTTTTCCGTCCACCTTTTATACATTTTGTAACTGCTTTACAAACATTGTCCAATACATAAGAGCACCAATCATAGTTCACAATACAATCTACATCAACTAATGTTTTTGCCAAATACAAATTAACAGTACCATTCGCCGTAAGATTCAAAAAAATATAACAAACATACAGAACAAAGAATCTTTTGAAATCAGATCCTCCATCTTTCAAAGCTACAATAGCTTCATACAATGCAGTGGTAGGCAAAGATTCATTTTCTTTAGCACCAAAATAGTTTCTTAATTCAGACAAGTAATGATGATCAGGATTAGATCCCTTCCTAATCTTTTTAATTTCAACTACCTTCTTATCACCCATAGGTAGCTGAAAAACATCATAAACATCTTCACGTTTTATATTAAAACTTTTCCCAAAATCAGTTAAGAAAAGACGACCATCAGCATTAAAATGACTAACCAACCATGGGATCATGTCAAGGTAAAAATGCCCCAACCTCAATAAAAGCAAACCTCCGAAACCAATTTCTTCCACTTCTTTTTTCTGTGTAGGATTAAGAACTTGCACCAGCTCATAAACGGCACTAGGCCTACAATGAGTTTCTATATGCCTATAAAATGAAAAAGGGTACATATGACATTAAACCCCTAACACAAAGGAACAATTCAAAATGGGTACAGTTGGAATAAAAAGGTGTACATCAAATATAAGAAAGGGTACTTTGAAATCTTTAGAATAGGAGTCAGACTCAAAAGTAGGCCAAAATTAATTCATCTAAATCAAATTACTTTAACACAAAATCAAAAGTTTTTTAACACCTTATGCTCGTAATTTTTTAACACCTTATGTAAGCATATGTAGAAAATCAAAAAAATGACAAGATAACTTATATAGTTATAGCAAGGGTACTTTGAATGTTTAGAATAGGAGTCAAACTCCAAAGTCGGCCAAAATTAATTCATCTAAATCAAATTACTTTAACACAAGATCATAAGTTTCTTTACACCTTATGCTCATAGTTGTACACTTCTATTAAAATGAAACACTTTCTTAAGTAATTGTATCCCCTTGTAAACTAAATGTATGCCTCTTAAATATATGAAATGAAATAGAAAAACTTTCAATTTTTTAAGACATCTAAGAATGAAATGATACATATAAAAATAAAAGTAATACATTTATACTTTTGAACCACAATAAAAAGTTTTAAAATGTACCACTTTAAAATCTATATATACCTATTGTAATGTCATATGTACATGTTTTGATTCAAAAGAAAGCCAAACTTAAATCAAACTACTTTAACACAAGATGCCTAAGTTTTCTTACTCCTTATGATCATAGTTGGACTCTTCTTAAGTAATTGTATCCCCTTGCGAATTAAATGTATACCTCTCTAACTATATGAAATAAAATAGAAAAGCATGAAAAATTTCTACTTAGTCTTTAATTTGTTGGAGATTGCAATTTGAGAAACAAGCATCATCCAAAATGGACAAATCAATAGTGTAAAGCATACAAAATTTATATTAAGAAGATAAAACAACATCTAACAATAACATAACACATATAAAACTAAAGGGGTGCATTTGAGAAACAACCATCATCCAAAAAGGACAAACCAAATAGTGCATAAAAGAAGGTCAATAGAACTATTAAATGACTTATATTAATGTTCAAATACAAATAATTTTTTTTTTGAAAAAGATACAAATTAATAAAAAGATCTAGATAATGTTAATAACGATACTTGCCTTCCAATGTCAAGCAAATCCCCAGAATCAGAATCCATCAGTCGTAATGGGGTAGCACCGGTAATTGCTTTTGACTTCCTATCTTTAAAAACCATGGCCTTTGCTCCTTTCTTTCTTCTATTTGAAGGAGATTTGCATTCTTCATCTTCATCTTCATCTTCATCTTCATGAAACTCTTCATCTAATTCTTCTTGATTTGGCTCATAATCACTGTGTTCATGATCACTCTCCTCACGATCACTCTCTTCAATCTTCTTTGTGCTACCTGCATTAACACAAAAGATTTAAAATTAAGACAAAGATTTAATATTAGAAAATCAAGGTAACTACATAAATTAGAAAATCATATTACCTTTCTTTTTTTGTGGAGATCTTTTGGCAGGTAATTTCTTTTTCTTCCGTGCATTTGCTTCTAAATCCATCTCTTTTTCTGTACTTGTTTCCGTTTTACAGAACCTTTCAAAACTCCTTGTTCCCTGTCCTCAGCCTCCTGGTCCTCTTGTTCATCCTCTTTTTTCTCTATTTGTTTCCTTCTTAAAGAACCTTTCCTCTTCGAACCCCGTTTCAAATCTTCTTGTTCCAAGACATGTTGGTCCTCTTGCTCATCCTCTTCCTTCCTATCTTCTAACCCCCTGTCTTCATCCTCTTCTTTTTGATCTTCAAATGTAATCTTCTTTTTGATCTTCAAATGTAATCTTCTTTTTCACAGCTTTCTTCTTTGGTGTTATTTTCTTCTTAGCAACTTTCTTCACAATGTTTTTCAAAAGCTCATTACTCTTGTCTACATTTTCTTCAGGGACATCAAAAGTAACTTTCTTCTTCCCTTTCAAAACATTGGTTTTCTTCTTTTCACGAACCATAGCAATAGACTTCCTGCAAAAACAACCAAAGAATAAAACAACCAATAACAAATAATGCAAAAAACCAAAAACAATTTAGAAAAAACAACTGGAAGATATGTTCAACTGAAACAGCAACAACAACTTAATAATGGTCTACATTTAAGAAAAATAGGGATAGATTTCAGAACTAAGGGATACTTTATCAAATAAGTTATAACAGGTAAATAAAACAAGTATTATCATTCAACCTAACAATTAAAATAATAGAATTATCATAGTCAATGTTATGCATCATATATTTTGACATTTCCTTTGGGTGTTTGCATCAAGAACACCATTAAGCTATTTGATATTCAACTAAAAGCTTACTAATCACAAGAAGGTCTACATTTAAGAAAAATAGGAATACATTTCAGAACTAAGGGATACTCTTGAGAAGCAACTAAAAGAGCAACAAGATATACAACATCATTATAATATTTAATATTCAACTCATAATCAACAAAAAGAACTTCAAAACATAAAACATAGCTAAACGACTTACTAATCATCTAGCAGTTCTAATAGAATTATCAAAGTCAATGACTTACAAACATATTCTGAAATGTATTCATCTAGCAGTTCATATTCTGATCAACAGACATTAAATGACTTACTAATCACAAGAAGGTCTACATTAAAGAAAATAGGAATACATTTCAGAACTAAGGGATACTCTTGAGAAGCAACTAAAAGAGCAACAAGATATACAACATCATTAAGCTATTTGATATTCAACTCATAATCAACAAAAAAGAACTTCAAAACATAAAACATAGCAAAAAAAATAATTTGAAAAAGTAATTATATTAGGTCAAGAATTTCAACATATCATAACCTTAATCAAAATCAAAATGCAATCGGAACATACATCAACAAAATCCAGCATTCGTAAGCTCTTTGATCAACAAACATTACTACTACTTCACAAAAAATGGCTGAAATCTTCAATAACTCAACAATTTCAACGAAAAACACCTTAACTTCTTCAAATGTAGAACAAAAACTTAAAAAGAAATCCAAAACCCTAGAATGTTGCAATTTCTGCATATTTAACTCAAAATCGAAAAAAAAAATCAACAAAACCTAACTTAAAACACCTTAACTTCAACAAAAAATGGCTGAAATCTTAAATAACTCAACAATTTCAACGAAAAACACCCTAACTTCTTCAAATGTAGAACAAAAACTTAAAAAGAAATCCAAAACCCTAGAATGTTGCAATTTCTGCATATTTAACTCAAAATCGAAAAAAAAAATCAACAAAACCTAACTTAAAACACCTTAACTTCAACAAAAAATGGCTGAAATCTTAAATAACTCAACAATTTCAACGAAAAACACCCTAACTTCTTCAAATGTAGAACAAAAACTTAAAAAGAAATCCAAAACCCTAGAATGTTGCGATTTCTGCATATTTAACTCAAAATCGAAAAAAAATCAACAAATTAAAGCTAAAATACAAATACATACCGATGGAAGATCAAAATTGGCAAGACGAGCAATGAAATTCTTCAACCAGAAACACTGATCGCGTCACGAACACAACCGCTTGGACGAAAAGGAAAAAGAGAGAGAGAGAGAGAGGAGAAAAGGAAAGAGAGAGAAAGAGTCAGTTGCTTTGGAATAATGAAATCAATTCAAAATAGCAAAAAGTAATCTCGTCCAGATCTGGCTGTCCATTTTCGCGCGTCAAGATCCAACGGCCCAGATCGTCCGTTTTTCAGTTTTCAGATTAGGAGGTGGTTTTAACCGGATCCAATCCCTATGTATATATATATATAGGGGAAGAATCTGGTGAAAACCATTAGTTAAACTGAAAACTGAAAACCATAGATTTGGACCGTTCAATATGATCTAACGGATATAATGCGGCCAATTGTATTGTAGTCAGAATTGATGGCCCCTCTTGTACCTTGTCCTAAAGAGCAAAGACTTCCTACCCAATTGCTCAAGCAACTCAACTGATCTTCATCTCTCTCGCTTACTCTCTTAAAGTAACTTCACATTATCTCCTTGTTGGAGTTTGTGAGAAGAGTAATACAAAAACTCTTGAGTTGCTTCAAAAGAATATGAAGAGTTGGGGATCCCATATAGCTAGGAAGAATAAGAGGTGAGTAGTGAGTTTATTAATAGTTATGTTCCTAGTATCTATTGAGTTGGTGACTTGGTAGGCTTTTGTGGTTGGGCTCTTGATTGGGCTAGTCCACACACGCGCGCCGCCGCCGCCCGCCCGGACCGGGCCTTGGGCCTTGGGCTTTGGGCTTTGGGCTTTGCGAAATAACTTAACTTAACTAAATTTTTACTGGAAAAATCTGTCATCCTTATATGACTGTTATGGAATCAGTCAATTCCTGAATCCACTCCTTTTTGACTGCTTCCACTAGCCGTTAGTGGGCAGTTTCCTTTGCCCATTAATTACCGTTTTTAACACGGTTTTAGGAGTCAGTTTTTCCTTCTTCTGTCCCTATATATACCCCCTTCCTGGCACAGTTTTTAACACACAGAAAATTATCCTCTCATACTTCTCTCTGTTAATCTCTCTCAAACACTGGGCAATATTAAGAGCGTTCTCAAACTGTCTCTCTGTACTTCACCGGCGAGTCAGTGTTGTGTTAACCCTGGAGGTTGTTTGCCACGAGTCCGTGTGTTCGTAGCGGGGCAATTTCAACTTTAGGGCAGTGATCATATCACGGCACAACAATTTCACAGATAAGTTTTATAATCTACCAGTCATACTTCCTACAATCTAAAGTTGAAATTTTTCCGTTTATTATACTGTTATTATGGCTGGTATTCCTGTTGCTGTTCCTCTTAATTCTGTCAACCCCTTTGTTCCTGATATGTCGAAATTAGACCCTTTGGATGGAAAAAAATTATATTATGTGGTCTGATAAAATGGAATTCTTTTTAGGCCAAATTGGGGTAGATTACTGCTTAACTATTGATGCTGCTCCTGTTGACGCAGTTAGGGATTTTGAGAAAGATAATAAAACATGTAGGGGAATGTTATTGCATTATATGACTGCTCCTTTATATATGATTTATAGTAAGTCGAAAAAGGCAAAGGATATTTGGGATGCACTTAAGGTTAAGTATGGACTAGATGATTTTGGGACTAAGAAATATGCCTGTAGTCGTTGGTTAAAATTTACTATGACTGATGACAAACCTGTTTTAGACCAAGTCCATGACTATGAACATTTGTGTGCTGAACTTGCTGCTGAAAGTATGGTTATTCCTGATTTATTTCAAGCTAATTGCCTTTTAGAGAAACTGCCACCCTCTTGGGAGACCTATGTTCACTCTATGAAACATAAGCAAAAAGACTTCACCCTTCAGGAATTAGTTTCCCACATTAAGGTTGAGGAACAAACCGAATTCAGACTAAAGGAAAGACTGACCATTCTTCCACTTTAGCCAACCTTATTGAGTCTAAAAATTCTGGAAAAGGGAAAAAGGGTAAAAGTCAGAACCATGTTCACGGAACTAGGCAGAATGGTAATGGGTTTAAGGGTAAGAAGCAATTTCAGGGTAACTGCTATGTTTGTGGTAAATTTGGACATGCTGCTAGGGATTGTAGAAACAAACAGGCTTCTTCAAATGCTGCTGTCACCAAACCAAAAGACAACAAAGCACAAGTCAACCTTGCTGAAGATGACATTATTGCTGCTGTGGTGTCCGAGGTGAACCTGATTAGCAACATTTCTGAATGGGTCGTGGACACTGGAGCTACCCGCCACATTTGCTCAAGCAAGGAAATGTTCCAGACTTATGATAAAGTTTCAGAAGGAGAATGTGTCTTCATGGGCAACTCAAGCACTGTGAGTGTGTTAGGTAAAGGAAAGGTTTTTCTAAAGTTAACCTCTGGAAAAACCATTGCTTTGCAAAATGTCTTGCATGTTCCTGATATCCGCAGAAACCTCATATCTGGTGCACTTTTAAACAAGGCTGGAATTAAATTAACTTTTGAATCTGACAGACTTGTATTAACCAGAAATGGTGATTTTGTGGGTAAAGGATTTTGTAATGCTGGACTCTTTGTTTTGGATGTAATTTCTGATAATAAAATTTCTACTGCTTCCGTTTATATTGCTGAGTCTGTTTCTTTATGGCATTCTAGACTAGGTCATGTGAATGTTGCATCCATTAAAAGGCTAAAACGACTTAGTCTTATTTCTGACTTTAGCAATACCTCTTTTGACAAATGTGAAGTATGTGTAGAGGCCAATTACCCTAAGAAAGCATTCAACAAGAGTGTTTCTCGTTCCTCGACCCTATTAGAACTATTCCATAGTGACTTAGGTGACTTTAAGAACTCTATGAGTAGGGGAGGGAAGAGATATTATATTACTTTTGTTGATGACTTCTCACGTTATACTAAGGTCTACTTGTTAAGTACGAAAGATGAGGCTGAAGAGAAATTTCTTATTTATAAAGCCGAAGTAGAAAACCAGTTAGACCTTAAGATAAAGAGAGTGAGATCAGATAGGGGTGGAGAATATGATGGACTTCCACTTAAGAAATTTTGTGAATCTAATGGAATTATACATGAGGTTACAGCTCCCTATACACCTGAACAAAATGGAATAGCTGAGCGAAAAAACAGGACTCTTAAGGATATGATGAATGGTATGCTTATAAGTTCAGGGATGCCTACTAACATGTGGGGGGAGGCAATTCTTTCTGCTTGCTATGTGCTTAACCGAGTTCCCCATAAGAAGTTAGATAAGACTCCCTATGAATTGTGGAAAGGTTTTAAACCTAATTTGGGTTACCTTAAAGTGTGGGGGTGCTTGGGAAAATTAGGACTTCCTGACTTTCAAAGGAGTAAGATTGGACCTAAGACTGTTGATGGAATCTTTATTGGGTATGCTTCTAACAGTGCTGCATATAGACTTATTCTTAAGGATGCTTCTGGCTTTGGTCCTATTAGAGAGTCAAGGGATGTAGAATTCTTTGAGCATATTTTTCCTATGAAAGTTAGTGTACAAACATGCTTGCCTGTTGCATCTTCTTCTACTTTGCATCATAACATTGCATCATCTAGTGAAACTTTAGAACCTAGAAGGAGTAAAAGAACTAGAACTGAGACTAGTTATGGACCTGACTTCATTACTTCTTTCCTAGCTGAAAAAGGATTTCTAGATGAGCAAAGAGTAAGTGCTTTTATATTGGAAGAGAACCCTAGAACTTTTGGGAAGGCCATGAGATCTGTTGACTCTAGTTTTTGGATGGAGGCTATTAACAGTGAAATAGAGTCTATTATGAGTAACAACACATGGATTTTGACTGACCTTCCTAGGGGTTGTAAGGCTTTGAGTAGTAAGTGGATTTTTACTAAGAAGTGCAAGCCTGATGGGACATTAGACAAGTATAAAGCTAGACTTGTAGTTGGAGGACATCACCAAAAGAAAGGTCTAGACTTTTTTGACACTTATTCACTAGTGACCAAGGTAGCCACTATTAGAGCATTAATTGCACTTGCATCCATTCATGATCTTGTTGTGCATCAAATGGATGTGAAAACTGCTTTTTTGAATGGTGAGCTAAATGAAGAGATCTATATGAAGCAACCTGAAGGATGTGTTGTTCTTGGTCAAGAGGACAAGGTATGCAAGCTCATTAGATCTTTGTATGGTTTAAAACAAGCACCAAAACAATGGTATGATAAATTTCATCAAACTATTACTTCAAATGGTTTTTTAGTAAATGATTCTGATGCTTGTGTTTATTTCAAAACAGATGGTATTGGTTGTGTTTTCATATGTCTATATGTGGATGATATGTTGATTTTTGGGACCAATATAGACATAGTGAATGCAACTAAAAGTTTCCTAAATTCGTGTTTTGAAATGAAGGATTTAGGAGAGGCTGATGTTATTCTTGGGATAAAGATTACTAGAACGTCATATGGCATATCTTTAAATCAATCTCATTATATTGAGAAAATTTTAAAGAAGTTTGATCAATATGATTGTGTTCCTATGAAAACTCCATATGATTCTAGTATTCATTTGAAAAAGAATAAAGGAGATAGTATATCACAAGAACAATATGCTAAAATTATTGGTAGTGTAATGTTCTTGATGAACTATATTAGACCGGATATATCTTATGCTGTTAGTAGATTGAGTAGGTATACTCACAATCCTAATCAGGAGCATTGGGGTGCTTTGATTAGATTGTTGAAGTATTTAAAAGGCACTATCAATTGGGGTTTGCATTATCAAAGAACACCTTGTGTTCTAGAAGGATATTGTGATGCTAATTGGGTGTCTGATAATGATGAGATTCAATCTACTAGTGGCTTTGTTTTTACTCTTGCTGGTGGAGCTATATCATGGAAATCATCAAAGCAAACTTGTATTGCCAAATCTTCTATGGAATCTGAATTTATTGCTTTAGAATTGGCAGGACAGGAAGCTGAATGGTTAAGGAGTTTGCTAGCTGATATTCCATTGTGGGGGAAGCCAGCTCCATCAGTTTCAATGCGGTGTGACTCACAAGCTGCAATTGGGGTCGCGAATAATCAAGCCTATAATGGAAAGAGGAGGCATATTCGCTTGAGGCATGCTATAGTTAGAAATCTAATTAGAAATAATGTAATTTCACTCGAGTTTGTAAAGTCAGAGAGGAATATTGCAGATCCTCTCACCAAAGGCCTTTGTAGAAAAATGGTGCTAGAGTCGGCACAAGGAATGGGTTTAAAGCCTATTGTGGAGTGAATTATGATGGATACCCTTCTTAGAAATTTTCTAAGTTCAAGGGTCAAACTAAGTCATAAAAGAACTCAAGTAGTAGATACTACTACCATTCCTATATTAATAAAAGTGATGTAGTATTTGTTTTTACTGTAAAATGTGTGAGGATGAGCAAAATGATCTTAATAAGTTCATAGCCTTGATAAGGTGGTTTGAAGCAGTACAAACTTGATGAATTTACCTATGTGAATGTGGGGGTTACGCCCAATCCCCTATGAGATCCCTAAGGCTTAGGATCTCTAGAGCATTCATGAAAATACAGGTATTGTGGGGCACTTATATATATATCGCGAGAACGTTTCTTATTTTGAAAAAGGTTTAGTGCGCAAGTATTGATTATGAACTCCGTCAAAGGTTCAAAGAGAAATCTACCTAATACGACAATATGACATACTTGTATGCACTGGGTATCAGTTCAAGTCTCTAAGACATTGATGCTTACAAAACTGAGTATCTATTGCCCAAATCTTCTTTTTCAGCCCCGTTTCTTTCTGTCTCTTCTTTTGAATCATGTGGGGGATTGTTGGAGTTTGTGAGAAGAGTAATACAAAAACTCTTGAGTTGCTTCAAAAGAATATGAAGAGTTGGGGATCCCATATAGGAAGAATAAGAGGTGAGTGGTGAGTTTATTAATAGTTATGTTCCTAGTATCTATTGAGTTGGTGACTTGGTAGGCTTTTGTGGTTGGGCTCTTGATTGGGCTAGTCCACACACGCGCGCCGCCGCCGCCCGCCCGGACCGGGCCGTGGGCCGTGGGCCTTGGGCTTTGGGAAATAACTTAACTTAACTAAATTTTTACTGGAAAAATCTGTCATCCTTATATGACTGTTATGGAATCAGTCAATTCCTGAATCCACTCCTTTTTGACTGCTTCCACTAGCCGTTAGTGGGCAGTTTCCTTTGCCCATTAATTACCGTTTTTAACACGGTTTTAGGAGTCAGTTTTCCCTTCTTCTGTCCCTATATATACCCCCTTCCTGACACAGTTTTTAACACACAGAAAATTATCCTCTCATACTTCTCTCTGTTAATCTCTCTCAAACACTGGGCAATATTAAGAGCGTTCTCAAACTGTCTCTCTGTACTTCACCGGCGAGTCAGTGTTGTGTTAACCCTGGAGGTTGTTTGCCACGAGTCCGTGTGTTCGTAGCGGGGCAATTTCAACTTTAGGGCAGTGATCATATCACGGCACAACAATTTCACAGATAAGTTTTATAATCTACCAGTCATACTTCCTACACTCCTCACCCTAATTTTTTCCTCTTCAATTCTTCAATTCATCTCATTCAATTTAGTTCTACATCGCCATCTTTCAATTCTCAAAGCAAAGTAGTACGCCGTCTTGCAACTGCAACTTTTGGATATTTTGAAACGCTCATTCGAAAAAACTGAAATCAGAGCTAAAAATCAAATTTATGATTGTTATTTCTCTCTCTCTTCTGCAGTAATCAGGTAATTTGCATAGCTGCTCTATTCAATTGTTTCTAATTTTCAGAATTTGATTCTACAGATTTGATTTGATTTTATATGGATTATTGGATATGAGCCTTTGAAGAAGCCTCAATCTTAATTGATGTATAAGTTGAAACTTAATTCACTTTTAAAGTGATATCTTGAGATTGTAATTATGTGTTAAAAGTTGTGATTGCTTCTCTGACTTTTGAATGAAAGTGTTATATTAAGAATTAGGATGAAGTATTTGTTTTCAATACTCTTTCACGCCTAAATTTGCTTCTAGTTGTTGTCCCTGACTAATGGTAATTGCCTTTTCCAATATCAACAAATTATCCTAAATGGAGGTATGTACTTTAAGGTATCACCAAAACCCAAACATAAGACTTTAAGGTATTGCAGCCCATTAGCAGCTCTTCAGAACAGAGGATTTAGAGTATTTGGAGTAGTTATGTGTATATTCATAATTTTTATGAGAAATGGTCCAATGATATCCACGCTTACACGTTGGTCTCTATTTATTCAAGTATAACACTCACATTTCACTTCACTTCAAGCTTTCAATTACAAGCTAAAAAAAAGGCTTGATAGAAAGTGGGAGAGTAATCATTTAACCTCATACTTAGAGAATGCTATAGGTTGATACTGAACTTTGTGTTTGCATAAACTTAGGGGTGTACTACCCATAGATTTAGCAAAAAAGTCCAACAAGGGCATACTCTGGCAGGCACGCAGGCGAAATGGAGTTATAGTTTTTTTAATGTTCAAAAAAAAAAAAACTCTGCAAAACTTGCTCAAAGCCAGAATAGCTCTGAAACTGCAGGTTGGTGAACAATACATCAGTTTCTCCCGTATTTCAGTTTGAAAGTTTTACATGAAACCCTCAACTGAGCAACTTACCTTTTTAACAACTGAGCGATATTTTTTTGATTGACCCACCACTGCCTGTTGCAATTCTTGCTCTACTACAGAAGAGAATATCATTGAAGCTCTTCCTTGTTGACCAGTTTAATAAATTGCATGCTCGGTCTGGAATCTACCACCCCCTGCAGCCATTAAAATAAATGTCGATGCCTCTCTGTGTACGCCAGGATGGGTGGGACTCGGAGTGGTGGCTCGTGATTCCATGGGTTCAGTTTTGTTGCTGTCAAGAGAGTAAGAGCAAGGTGGAGTGCCTTAGTTGCTGAGTGCAAGGCTGTTGTATTTGGTTTGAAGTTGGCAAAATCTCATGGCCTTAGTTTCATCTACTTGGAGTCTGATTCGCTGATCTTGGTTCACAAAATGCAAGCAGGTACTTTTGCCTTTTCAGAGGTAGACAATGTATTAGAGGATTTAGCTTTGAATTGTGGTAGCTTTATTTTAGGGTATATATCTGGAGAAGCTTCCCATAGAATTTGTTTTTTTGTAGACCACCTGAGTGAGTGTCGAAATCAATAATGGGGATTGGCATACTTGAATGGTAAACTCCAACTCCAAGAGGGTTAAGCAAATACTTGCCTGAGATGTATCTGCGCTCTGTGAATGCAAGCTACAAAAGAGTGCTTTAGAATACATATTCATGAAAGTCCATTTACTTATGAGTTCTGACAGAGACATAACTTTGTGACAGCATCTGCAAGCTGAATTTAGGTGCTTCCACAACCATTCAATGATAGGATAATATGGTCTTAAGAGCTGTTTTTGTCAGCCATTTTTCACCCAATACTAAAACTAGTTTTCCAGCTTAGTGTCAAACTGTCAACAAACAGCTTAAATACTCAAAGATTAGAGCAGAACTTCAAATAAACTATAGTTGGGATCGCTATATAATTTCTTTTTAGAAAAGGTTCTTCGACTCTACGGTTATATTAATGGTTTAGTCATGCTTTTTCTTACCAACAAATAAATCGACTTTTCATATATAGTGTGTTTGACCCTCCTGTTTGATCTTTGATGAAAAAGTAATTGCTATTGTAAACCTATTAGCTCAATTGGAAAAGCATTGTGCAAATGCACAAAGGTGTAGATTCGAATCCTACAAAGGTTAATATTTTTATTAAATGTAATCCTTTTTATTAAATGCTCCAAGCTAGTAGACTTATGAAGTGGCAATACTCCAACTTGCTAGCAGCTCCTGCATGCTCATATAACTTCAAGCTGGCAACAGTGCTTCACACTCACAATTGGTACACAGCTCATGAACTTGTGAGCAGTTAAAAAGACAATGCAGCAGGGTCTCTTCTTACTGCGGACACCAAGGAAAGCTGCTTTCTTCACTAATGTAGCAAGCCTTGATGCAAGGTCTAGGATTGGTGAATACCTTGTACACACCTACGAAATATAGGTACTCATCTAAAAACTACAAATGAAAAGTTACAATTAACATTAAATGAGGTACATTCAAACATATAGGGGTACATTAAACACGTTTACTACTTGGATGTTCATATTCGCCTTTTGGTTTATCTATATTTTTTTAAATATATTATATTACATAACTATACAGTAGTGCAGCGTAACAATTGCACAAGGTTGTACAATGTGCATACCTTTAAAAAGAGAAACGGGATTTCACTTAATTGGCTCTTAAAAAAGATTTAGGATTCTCTACTCATTCTATTGCAGAAAGGCTTCATGGGTTTAAAGTAGATTCATCATTCATTAGGATTCCATTTCCTTCTACAACGTGTACAAGTTGAGTTTAAAAACCTACAAAGCGTTGCAATTGAACTAATAAGGGGTATATATGGAATTAAAAGGGGTATACTTTGAAGTTAACCTATGTAGGATTCAAACCTACACCATTTGTGCGACGCACAATGCTCTTCTAATTGAGGTTGGTATTAAAGATGTATGAATAACCATATTTACATAAAAACAATAGAAAGGATCGTATATGGCTCTCACCAGCCAACTAACAATTTATAAGAGTCTAAACCGCAGAGTTAGATATTTTTCACAAAAGGGGTACATTTAAGATAAATGGTGTCCATCACAAAAATAGGAGTACTTTTTAAATGAGTATTTCAACGCCTCCAAGCATGTTGCAAAAATGACAAAACAAAAACCTAAATTCAAACAAAAATAGGTACAATCAAGTAAAAAAAGAATACATTTAAAGTAAATCTAGTTTATCTTATGAAAAGATACAATCTGATCATTGTTTCTCTCTCCCCCAACACAAATACAAAATGGCGATAAATTCAACAACAATTAAACGATGGATTACAATGAAGCCAATTTCAAAGACTACAATATTTCTCTTTACACCAAACCAACCAAAATTTGGGTACATTTAGAAATGAAAAGGTACATGTAAGATATAACCTATGTAGGATTCGAACCTACACCCTTTGTGCAATGCACAATGCTCTTCCAATTAAGCAAATAAGTTGGAAATAAAGAAGTATGATAACCATCATTATATAACAACAATAGGAAGGATAATGTGATTAGAGGTACTAGAGTTATGTAGAAAAATATGCCTAAGTAGCTGCTTGCCTTCTTAAACAATGAAGAAAGTCTTTTGGATAGAAAAAGAAATGTAGAACCACTTACCATCTACAGTTACCGGGTACTTCATCATATTTGAATGAATTGTTTTTTCCTTCAGTGGATTCTCGCAAAACAAAAGCACAATAGCAATTATAGTAGATTTTTTGCAGCATTGAAGCTTCTTTTTTGAACGATTCTCACTAATATTTCACAAATATAGGATTTCATTTACTAAGCATATAGAAGACACTATTATAGAAAAAAGTTGCTACAACAGCCAAGTGCCTTGCGAGGACATAAATCAAAGCAAATGGACTACAATTAATACTAAACGTGATACATTTTAGAATATATATTTTTTATCATCTGATTTTTAAAGTGTTTAGACGGAGATAATTTTAAATTGTGAGTAATTTATGTAGAATCAAACTGACAATAGAGTCAAAAGAGATATCATTAAGATGTTTATAATTTTTAATTTCAATAAGATCAAATGTTTTAAAATGACCGTTATCGTCATTGAACCTATATAGGATTTGGACCTACACAATTTGTGCAAATACACAAGGCTCTTCCAATTGAGCTAATAGGTTTTTAATAGCACATGAAACTTAAGAATTAAAACGAATGGGTTACATTTGAAAAACGAATGGGTTACATTTGAAAAACGAATGGGTTACATTTAAGAATTAATGGTTTACATCAACTATAAGTCATAAAGGGTGAAGCAAAAAGTTAAGTACACAAATGCTCTACCAATTGAGCTAATAGGTTTGCAATGGTTATGACGTATAATATAAAAGGAGAATGACGAGGTGAAAGGGGGTACATCAAGGTAAAGAAAGAAGGGTGTTGCTAGGGGATCATGGCACAATGTACTTGATTCATGATTGCTAAAGGGTACGAGTAAGTGAAAAAGGAGTACATCAAAGAAGAAAAAGGGTACTGGCATACTAATAAGGGTAACAGGTGCACTAATAAGTGTAGAATAATTGATCAACACATTTTCTACATATGTTATGTAAAGCCATAAAGTGATAAAGGGCAAGCATAGCTTCCCAAAGACACACACTAACGCAATTCAGCAAACATAAGCTTAACAATTAAAAGAGCCAATAAGTGACATATTTCTGGACAAGTGTTTCTTAAGTGCTAAGAACAAATTTAATCATCATTGTGCTTTAATACACTTATTTGGGTTGATCTTATAGATGGAAGGGCACCAGTGACATGGTACCTAAAAGAACACGCAAAACAAGTACCAATGAAACACATGAAAATGAGGGGTGACAAAACCAGAAGATATATACACTATCCAACCTTTCTATGACTTTGGCCATGCACTTTCTTCATCCAACAAGTTCTTAATATCTGCACTATGAAATTTGGGAACACAAACACTTTTCTTCCGTTACACCAAATATGCAGTAGTGTCTAGCGCTATGAGAACATAAATTCATGTGTTTCATTCCCCTTGTAAAAATTAAGAATATTATGAAGAGAATGACAGTAGCGGGTTTAAGATAAACTCTTAATTAACTTCATGAATAATGGAACTTTTGAAATCGACAAATAGTGGAGGCAATATAAAAGAGGTTAGTGGGTAATTAAGTCAAATATAACTAAACTGCAAGCAATACAAGAGAGGATAAAGTGAGAAACCCTTAGTACCAATTGCATATCATCATTATTTCCATTTAAGCAATGTTCAAACAGTATTCCTAAAAGCAATGCAAATGTATCCATTTCATTCTTATATGTATATATTTTACTAGTGTAACTTGTAAGGATTTTTTATCACACACTCCATAATCATATTGCCCATTCCTTTATAAGCAGAACTGTCACAAATTAAAATTTTTTTTACCTCTTTTAACTTGCAAATCGTACAACATCCAAGCTATTGGCATAAATAACTCAAAAATCAACTTAAATGGGATGATAGTGGACAGACTTAATCAAACAGACTAAGAATAAATCAACTTTGGGTAACTAAGGATTACTTGATAAAGTATCAGACATAGTCAACAAAGAAATTTTCTTGAGAGAACATAAAAAGGATACCATTTAGAAATTGGAAGAACCAAAAGAGCATAAAGTTATAGAAATTACCAATTTCTTGAGAGAATTCTAACCCTATGGACGGTGTTGCAGAAAAACTTCCTTCAGTTTCCATCTTGTTAGGATCTATAAGCTGTTCATTGCAAATAATCCAACCAAAAAAAGAGGGGGCTTCATAATTCAAATAAAAAAGAACCGAAGGAAGAAAAACACATTCTGATTGATATCTCAATGGACATGGAGGATATCATTTTGCAATGGCATTTAAATGCAGATGAATCATAATTAGTGTCAAGTTTCAAATGCTGATTAATCATAATCTAAATTTAAAGCACCAGATTGCAAAATCGAGAGAATGAAGGTAGAAGATCATGACAAATGCAATATACTTTGACAAATTTCAGAAAATCGCACACTTTAACGCAAATCCAAACTACTATAAATCGAAGCAACAAGTTAAAAGAATTAAAATTCATGAAAGTTATCTTACCAGATGCTAATTTCGATCTTGATTCGCGAAATCGAACCTAGAAGGGAAATTTGGGAGAGAAAGACAGAGAAGATAGAGCGAGTTATTGAGAGAATGGGAGGAGAGAGAAGGGTTTGCAGCGTTTAATGAGTGCTCTTAACGAGCATTTGATCTCAACCGTGAGATTAACATTAGCGGATGTGGACGGTTTAGATTTGTTGTTTTCAGTTTTCAGCATAATAGTGGTTTTCAATGGAGCCGACCCGTTATATATATATATATATATATATATATATATATTATTTAAAGAATATACGCATATTCCCTCTATTACAAGAGTTGGTCAACTTTTATTACATATATTCACAAGTCAAATAATACACTTAATTCTGGCAATAGTATACTATTTTCCTTCTTATTCTAACAATTAGGGTTTCATACTCTCTCTTCCTCGATTATTATATCATATTATATGCCGTTATATTTAACTCTTTATATAAATAACATTTGATATTAAAACCAACTAATGCCTAAAATTAACATACTCAATGCTAATAGATAAATTATTATTGAACAAGCGATAATTTTTTAAATATTAATATGTGCATTTAGCGCCACATAGGATTTTCATGTCACAAAATATAATAGTAAATTCTATAAATTTTTATTTTTATATTCCTATGAATTTTTGAAAAGATAATTAGAGTTCTGGATAAATAAAAAATAAAACTTTTAGAAGATAATTAGAGTTTTGTATAAATAAAAGAAAAAAATTGATTGTGAATAAGTGGCAAGGATTCTTATAATGTATAAACTAATTGTAACTTTAGTTATAAAACTCAAAAAACTAAAATTTCTATACCTTTGGACTCAGCTTGAACCATACTTTAAAATAAAACCCAGTACAATACTTATCTTATTATTTTGTAGGGATATCAACTATTTGGCGGGCAGTTGAAGATAGGCTCATGACTGAAGTTAATACATAAAGAAGGCTTTTTTTAGAGCATTGAAGACGCCAATAAGAAGGAAAAAAAACACATTTTGACCAATAAGATCAATTTTAATTAACATTTTTTTCTTTTATTCACTAAAGACAACCAACAAAATCGAAGATTATTAACTTTTAGATTTTATTTGATATAAGTAGAGATAGATAACTATAAAAATAAAAATTAGGAGGAAAAGAAAATATATTTTTTGAAATAATGGAAGAAAACCCAAGATAAGGATAAAAAGAATATAATTTTTAAAATATTTAGAAAATAATTAAGAAAGAACACCCTACATAGACACCAAAGAAGATATCTAAAATAACAAATTTCGATAAGACAAGGAGAAATTTTTAAGGAAAAATATTTTTACGTAGAAATTTGAAGAAAGATATCTAAAATATTATCAGATAAGTAAATTAAAAAAAGATATTATCTCTCCAAAAAAATTTAAATCAACAATGAAACATACCAGCCATGTGCTACTACAAGGAGTATTATCTAATCTCTTGTGTATTTGTCCCGTAAACACTTGCAGAGTTCCTTATTTTTCGTTTTGTTTTGTTCCTCTAAAGTGATTAGTAATTTATTGAGTTTTCTAATATATTTTGATTTTCTACATATGATACTTTTGGCTTGCTATGTTAATTAAAGCTACATAATAGAAATAAACTAATATTTACTGTGGTATAGTGAAATTTGGTTTTGAGTTATGAGATTCACTACAGACTAAATAATAGTAACAAATCAATCGTGCAACTAATCGGTTTTGCTTTTAAAAAGACAAGTAGAGGCATACCAACATTAAGGAGTGAATATATTATAATAATAAATAAGTACAACATACTTGCTATGTCTTTTAGTTAAGCTTGACCACATAATGTGAAAGTTCTAGTGGTCAAACATTGAAATTAGAAATTAAGAGATAAAGTATATACCTTGGTAGCGTAAATATTTACCAAGCTGATTAAGCACATTATCACAGTAGCCACAAAAATTATTATTTTATGCATTAGCAATTAAAATGCGAGTATGTGTGAGTGATACTTAACTCTTAACGCTACATATATTCAAACAAATTCGTGCATCGCACGGGCTTAAAATCTAGTACTAATAAAAAATTAAGTTGTTTAATTTTTCTTGTAATATTGGTTAACTAAGGAATAATTGTAGTGTTCGGGCAAATTAAAAGTACACACGTGATACAAAAACTTATTGGATTTTTGACAAGTTTTTATAAACAGGACAACACGAGTCTAACCGTTTAATAAGTAGGTCGGGTTAGTGTTGAGATTTTCAACACGAAACTAACACGATTTTATCCGTTTAATTTTAAAAAATAGATATTTATAAAATTATAGTATGATATAAAGGTAACAAATGAAAATTTTGTACTTCATTCTTTCAATTTCAATAAGGGAAAAGATTAATGATTAGTCAAACATGAATTCATACAACGACAGAACAAAATAAGGCACGAAAAATTGATTTATCATCATAATTTTCTAAATCTTATTATTTAAATGGGTTGACACGGCTAACGGTTTAGTTAAACAGCTCGGGTTAGTGTCAAGAGTCTTTGACACCATTAGTTAAAAGGTCAGGTTAGTGTCAAGGGTTTTGGACACATTTATTTTTAACATGAACGAAGTCAACACGACACGACCTAGTTGACAGGTCTGCTCATGAATAGGTATTAGACACTAACGATTTGAAACACGGGCTTTAAACTATAAAATGTGTGTCATTGATAAGGCGGGATAAGCAATGAACATTGACTTTCTCTAATGAACACGGAAAATTCAAAAAGGCTTGATTGGATAGTTACTATTCATGTTTAGAGAGGAGGGGAGATGAGCATCATTTCCATTTTTTATTTTCCCATAACTCTTCTCGATCTCCTTCATTCTCTCTCTCTCTTTGAAACCACCGATCATCTTCATCTCCATCCTCCTTCCTCCATTATTTTTCCAGATTTACTCGCCGAATTCTGCAAAATTACATTTTTTTGTGGTAATCTTCAAGTTTATTTCCAAGTCTTTCTTCACAAATCAACCTAAACAAAAATTATTTTTTTTCAAAAAACCCTAACTTAATGAACGCACAATAGGTAAACAAGGAGAAGGAAGCGCCAACCCTTGACTTGTCAAGAAACTTTTTTCCATATAATTATGGTTTTGAATTGCTTAAACTAGCAAATAGATTCACTAAAGCTACTTAATTCATGTTTTTTTGTTGGAAGGCACATTAATAATAAAGAAATCTCACTCTACAATTTTATTATGTTTGAAAGGTGTAAAAAGAACGCATCAATTAAACCCTTTTCAACTCGCAAATTCTGCAAAATATTGAAAAAGAACATGGACCATAACCAGAGCAATAAGTACAAACTTGTCTAAAAATGTACATTGTTGTTCAAAACATACTCATTATAAATACGTGCACTCTAGTCATAATGTTCTTTTTTAGTGTTACCAAGTACGTTGGTGGTGCGTACATGTTTATTCAAAGTGTGCATGCATCTTCAATCTTTCTAAATGTGCATATTGAGTCGCCATGAATACTCATTTTTAATATGCGTATGTACACTTGCAATTAAAGCATGTTCATTGTATACTTTATTATGTACTTTGTTCTTATGTGTGTTACTTTATCACTACATACATTAGCAAGTAAAGCGTGTTCACAGTCTAATGAGTGCGTGTTCTTTAATCACTTATACTTTGTTGTTAGTGAGTTCATCAATAAATTAACAATGGTAGTCAAAGATGTTCATTTTACACACATGCAACTAAGGGAAAAGCATGTTCTTTTATCACTTTTACGGCGTACATTGGTAATCAAATCATGTTCACATATTAGTGAAAGCATGTTCTTTAGGATTAGTATTCATTTAGTTAACAAGTTCATTAATTTGAAAAATATGTTCATTTAATTCATTCCTTTTAATATTAATAGTTGCAATATATGTTTCTCTATTTTATTACTTATTTTGTTCATTTATTTAACAAACATGACCAGAAGATTGATTTATAAGTGATCTTTTACAAATAGTTAAGCTTTGACTTTGGCATCACATAGGCAACCTCAGAAACAATCCCGAGGCTTGTTGTTTGCTTTTCAAGTAACCAACACGAACAGAATTCAGACGCCACATTTCCCACCAGCAACACTCATCAACCACCACAACAGTTTTACACGAAACACATCTTAATCTTGAAATATGGTTGCAATAAGACCCAATTTTATATACTTATCTTATTATTTTCTAGGATTGTTCATTAATGGGTATTCTCTCTAAAGGTAGTTGAAAATCGGTCTATGACCTAACTAAAAGTGTTTAGTACCTAGAAATAAAGCGTAAAAACAGACCAATTTGAGTCATAATATACCCAAAAATTCAAAACATGGTGATAATTCCTTTTCCATCTAGTAAACAATAAATTATTGGTAACCCGAAACCTCAAAATCTTATGCTAAGAGGAGAGCTAGATATGAGAAGAAACATATGCTTTTTTTTTTTAATATACACTACATATTTATTCATATAAAAATTAGAGTTTAAAATCTCATGATTATTCTTTTGATATGAAGGATAAATTGCCTAAAAGGTTACTCAAAATAAAAAAAGACGAAGGAAGTAATGAAGCCACGCAGTCAGAAGATATACTAAGGCATCGGGCTTTGCCTTTCATGGGTGGCGAACGATGGTTATATAAGGCGGCAAGAGTTGGAATACAAAGAGAACCATACACCTCCATAATATATTAGCAACAGTTTTTTTTGTTTCTTTCGTCCCAACCGTATTTCAAAACCCCACTTAAACCTTCTCAACTCACAAACCCAGAACTCCAACAACAGCAATGGTGAAAACAAACCCAAACATCCTCGACAGACAACAGAGAAGAAGACATAACTTTATGCGTATGCGAAGCGAACAACCAAGAGAAGCCCTCCTCCTCAATTCTAAAATGGCGACTAATAACACCACCACTTTCTCGAATTCATCTTCTTGTGATCATTATCTTCATGTTCAACAACAAACAAAAACCAAAACCCAAGAATTACCAGTAACTCCACCTCCATTAATGAAGAAAAGACGCTCAAGATCACCCAGTTACACTTCTTCTACTTACGCTACTTGTTCTTCTTCTTCTCCTACACTCTCTCCTTCTTCACTCTCATCACCTCCTCCTCATCCATCTTTCTTGGATCCTAATTCACCCCAATTCTACATTCTCCGCTGCAACTTCCCTGCTACTGCACCGCGCCACGTTCTAAGGCGGACTACTTCCGACCCACCAGTCTTTGTCTCTGATTCAAGCCCTGAGGAAAGCTCCTCTTCTAAGGTACACACCTAAAACTAATGTCTTTCTTTTATTTTCTTGATTAAAGTTCTTTCTTTTCTTGGGTTTTTCTTGTTACTGAATTTGTACTGGGTTGCAGAAAATGAAGATGGGGATGCAGGAACTGGATCAATCCCCTTCTGTGTCTCGTAATTTGATGAGTCTACTACCTCCGCTGCCACCACCGCCATCGCCGAAGCTACTGAGGAGGACTGTTTCTGAACCTGTTCCACTCTTGTCAGAGAAGAAGATGAAGGAAGAAACGGTGAAGGCAGAGAAGTTGTCAGTAGATTGGACTATGCTCAAATGCAAATGTGGATGTGGCTCTGATTTCCAGTTTGTCTTCAATGCTGCTGATAATAGATGTTATAAACTCGTCTGATTTCCATCTGTTTGTTTCAAATGTATGTTGATTTTCGATTTTGATTCTTGGTTAGATGTAAATTTAGGTTTTGTTCTTTCCTATAGAACCATTTTAGCATCTAGATAAAGTTGTATAGAGGTTTAGGATTAATGTTTGAATTGTGTTCAATTCAGTGTGTAATACTGCTATGAAATAATGTTTGACTTTCTCTGTATGTTTCTCTTTTTCCACTGAGACTCTGAGAGCCTGAGCTAATGATATCTGATATTGAGGAGTTGATTCAATTTTAGAATATTTTTCCTACAAGTTGGCCTTAAATGCAATGAATAATTAATTTGAAGAAATGTGCAATATGTAAACTTACTTTCAGTTTACATAATCCTGATTTTTAGTTTTATTTTAAAAACATAAGTGGAGTTTTCCTTAAAAATTGTATAATAAGGGTATTCCCCCTCAAAAAAAGAAAAGGGTCAACTAACATTCCCCCTCAAAATAAAAGGTCAACTAAAATTAATATCCTCAAGTGCATGCATCATACATATCTATTGTATAAGGAAGAGGCGGAGGTGGACACCGAAAATAAAAAAGGAATTAAAGAATATCTTAAACACTTTATAAATTAGATAATTAATCAATTTACTTATTACATGTTAACAGATCGCGTGCATATATATATGGGGCAGGCGGGGGCATGTAACACTTGCAATCTAGCGTCTACTTAAGAAATGAGGGAAAATGAATCAAGCAAAGGGTAAAGGGAGAAAAGACACATAAACACCAATAAGGCTCCATTTAGTTGGGAGAAAAACATTTTCCGGGAAGACTTGTTCCCCTACTTTTCTTTATTTGGTTTGAAAGGGGTGGAAAATAATTTTCCTAATGATTGAACATGATATTACATGGAGTGGATAAGATTTTCCTCTCTAAATGGAGGGACAACATAATTCCGTCCATTCCTTTCCTTCCCTCTTCTTTCTTTTTTTCATCTATTCTCTTGTTTCTTTTGCATTCTTCCTTTTCCCTCTAGCTTTCCATGTAAGGTACCAAAGAAAAGAAAATGAATCTAGATTTGAGTTTTTCGTTGGAAAATGATTTTCATGGAAAATTGATTTCCATTGAAAATGATTTTCCTGGATAATTGATATTCATTGAGAATGCTTTTCTGTCCAACCAAACAGATCCTATCGCTCGCTCAGATCTAGATTCCCCCAATCTCCGCTTCCATCTCTTTTCTTCTCTTTATGTTGGATTTGGTGATTTAGGGTGTCGGTGTGGTTTCAGTGGTTATCGTGGGAATATGGGTTGCTTTTCGTAAGGCTAAAGGTGGTCTTGGTGTGGATGGGGTTGGGTTTCGGGGATCTATGGGGTAGTTATTGTGTGTTATGGGTAGTTTTGGTGCTGAGGGGTTGGATTTGAAAGGTCTCTGTGGTGGTCTGAGTGGGGTTTAAGATGATTTTGGTGATGTGGGTATGTTTTCAGGTTTTCTTTTTTATTTTTTTTGGGGGGGAGGGGGTGAGGGTTGGTTTAAATGGTGGTGGGTAATTCCAAAATTGAGGCGTTGGGTTTAAAGGGTCTTTATGGTGGTCTTCGTGGGGTTTACGATGGTTTTAGTGGTGTCGCATGATTTTTGGACGTTTATGGGGGGGTTTCAGTAGTTGTGGGCAATTTCAACGATGAGGGATTGCGATTTCGAGGGTTTCTTTGGTGGTTTTAGTGGCTTGTGGGTAATTCCTGCGGGTGCGGCTGGAATTTCGGAGGGTTTGGGGTGGTTCTTCTAGCGTGGAGATAGGCTCTAGTGGGTTAGGGGGGGTTGTGGATTCAGTTTTGGTGGTGATGGAGGTGGGGAGATGGTGGTCAAAGGTGGGTGCGCGGTCAAGGGTTTCACTCACTTATTTTTCTAAGCGGAGGGGAAGGTGAAGAATCAAATCAGAGCGATTTGGTGTTAAGGAGGGCAGGAAAACGAAATGCTAAACCCCCTAAATAGGAAAATGAAAGCAATCTAAGTCCTTTCCAATAACCCCTAACCTAGCGTCTCCTTATTGATTATTGCTTATTTTTTTAGGGACTATATAAATGCACCTTTTAGCCAATATATTTTTTAAACTAAAACCCTATTAGAAATCCTAAGTTTGATTTCCCTAGGTGACCTATTAGCTTATTATATGACCCTATAGATGCAATTAATGATAGTAATAAGCATAATCTCTATACTATAAGGGAAGAGGAGGGGCGTGGACACCAAAAATAAGAAAAGATAAAATAAATTAAATTAAGGAAATTTTTCCACGCATTTGACCATATATAAAATACAGGTTTCAGCAAGCAAAATTAATAAAGTATAATTTTTGTTTGAAATCGAAAACTTTGATCTTTCTGAAAACTTGTGGCACGCATCGCGTGCATACAAGCCTTGTTTGATATATATTATACTTGATTGCATGCATAAGATTATAATAACTTAAAACAAGTTTTATAAGCATTTACTAAATATTTTCAAAATATTTATTAATGAATAATTGCATACTTGATTATAGAACAAATCCAACATTGTTTTTTACAACTCTTCGTAAACTAAAGTTCTCCTGATGATGGACAAATGTAGGGTTGATGAATCTGGGAGGCTTGTGTAGAGATGTCGCTCCGTTCTCGAACCTGCAAAAAGGGAAACCAACCCAGAGGTTTGGGTTTTGATTCCCTCTCCGATGCTTAAGTCAGTCTTAGGGAAATAAAAGGTGAGTATGTATTTTGACAGAGTAAGTTTAAGAGTAGGTGAGATTCTCCCTTTTTACCTGATTTTGAGGAATTATTTATAGTATTTGTGAATAAAAAGGGGCACCCTAAAATAAAAGGATGTGATTGGTTGAGCAATGAAAAGACGACACTTGTCACAGTTTCATTGCTTTGAGCCTCTTAACCAATCATTCTCTGCCTCTTATGGGAGTTTGGGCTGATTATTCCCTATTTTAAGGAATAAATGGGCCTCTTTATTCAGGTTGGTGATGTCACAAATCACTCTTCCTAATGCCGCCATGTGTCATTTGGATAATGACCCATATGTCACAAATCTATTGGGCCACGTGGCAGTCTCTAACTGGGCCACGTGTCCTCTTTTGACATGTTACAACATTTGCCCCTAAAAGGGGTTTCATCTGGGTCTTGCTTGATTAATGCCCTTTTACGAAGAGTAACTTCTGAAATTTATCATACTGTTTAGGAGTTAACTGACTTTTCCTCCAATCAGAAGAATGTGAAGTGACGTGCGCACCATACGGTGCTGACACGTGTAAAGGTACTGTTTGGGGAGAGGGAAGGTTTTTACCCCCCTATAAATACCCCTTCCCTCACTTTATTATCCACTTTTCATTTTGTGGAATTTCTAGAGAGATAAATTTTTACAGAGAGAAGCTCTGAGTAAAAAGAATATTCTCTTCTTTATTTGGTGAAGAGAAAGTTGACTTTGGAAAATTTGACCTTGACCATTGCTAAGAGCGGCGTGACTTGTAGAAAAGGCGAAGATAGTCTTTCTCATCTCCGTCCAGATCTTTACTCAGGTATTTCCCTCATCTCCTTTTACTTTTCTTCTTTTATTCTTTGATTCTTTTTTGAAATAAAATGGTATCTTTTACCTCATCCAATAACCCCGACCAACCCATGGAGGATGCTAACCCTAGAGCGGACTCTTTTTCATCCTCAACTGTCTCTAGAGTTGGGCCCATCTCAGCTGAATACTTCTTTTATTTAATAAGAACCCACGACCCGTTTCCGACGACCCAGTCTCGATCTGGCGCGCGTCAAGCAAACAGCGCGTCTGAGACGTTCACTAATTCTCCCTTCCTCCAGTTCTGAGATGGAAGAATCAACTGGGAGAGTTCCTGAGAGAGAGGAAAGTGATAGGGTGGAAGAGATCCAACCATTAGAGGTTGACCCTTTAGCGGAGTATGACTTTGAGGCTTCTGATTACCAAGATAAAGCCGGACCGTCTGGAAGGGCCTCAGACGATGAGGATGATGAGGATGAGGAAGAAGGATCTGAGCCCTCTACTACCTCTGCTGAACTTCGGGACCGTATGGGTCCTCTTTCTGACCCAGCGTATGTTTGTGTGGATGTTAGCTGGCTGGAAAGGTATGGGCCGGACGGGAGTCGTCTAGATAAAAGATGCCTATGATTGACTTCAAATTTGTCCTTCCTAAAAAGAAGGACACAATTTTTCATGCGGCACCCAACCAATTTGCTGTATATAATCTGGCCTTAGATGTTGGACTTAGATTTCCCTTCCACCCCTTCATTCATGAAATTCTTAGACACTATAACATAGGTCACAATCAGCTGACCCCCAATGCTTGGCTGAACATTTTAACTTTCATTGCCACTTGTGAGTTGTGTGGTCTAGTCCTTTCACTTAACGCCTTCACACACATACACTATGTCTCTCAACTTCAAAAAACAATAAAGGGGACCTGGTACAACGTATGTAATAGAGCCGGGTTCTTGACTGTTTTTAGGAAGCCGTCAAAGATGCACAACTGGAAATTAGAGTTTGTGTTTGTCCAAGCACCAAACGTAGAGACAGCCAAACCCTATAAGTACCACAACCGAGCTGTAACCAATATAGGATGAAGTGCCCCTTACTAGAGCTAGAGAACAAGTATGATGATGCCGTGGTGGCTCATTTTACGGCCACGGAGTACATTAACCCTGGGCTTGGGGAGGCAGGACTCCCAAAGCCAAAAAAGATAGGTTTGAAGGGACCGGCTGGTTAGGTTCCCTTCAAAGAGTTGTTTTTCAATGAAAGATTTTTGGTTGCCGCTGGACTGAAGGAGGGCGAAGATCCAGGTAATGTCCTGGTCTTGCCCTAAATTTTTTGTCGATATATTTAAGATCTTAACTAATCAAACATAATTTCTTTGTTTGCAGAATCGGCAAGAAGAAGAATTCCAGCCTCTTGGAAAGGGGAAGTAGATATGAGTAAGTTTGGTGGAAACCTATGGGTGGAGCATTCAAAGGCTCCGTATGAGAAGTGAGAGGAGACGCTGGTAAGGTACATAAGTTTTTTTTTTTGAAGACGAACCTCTTTCTAAATCATCTCCGTCTGTTCATCCATAAATCCAAGGCCTCTTCATGAAGGAAGACGTCTGGATAAAGGACAAATGTCCATTTATCTGGACGTTTTATCTTTTGAACCAATCGTCGTTCAGTAATTTTTCGGAACGAAGGTCGGTCAACGAAGGAAGGCGTCTTGGCCAAGACAGATTTCTTCTGAGAGGAGCCTTGGGTTTTTGTTCATCTTGGTCCTTGACATGTTTCTGACCAAAGGTGGTTCCTTGAAAGAAAACGTCAGAGACCAGACAGTTTCCTTCACCGAACAGCCTTTAGGTAATCCTAGCTGATCACTCTTGACGAAGGCATTCCAAGAGGGATCGTCTCGTTCTAGCCGGTTTCCTTCTTGGAACCATCTTCGGTTTTGGATGGTGATTTGAGTCTTTTAAACCTGACTTGATTATTGTTCTTGTGCTGAAAAATTCACCATCGGCAAGGGCGACTATTGCCAAGCCGACTTCATCGAAGAAACGGCCAGCTACCTCGAGGGGACAAGCTTCACCCCTCAAAAAATCAAAGTCCTTTGCTCCGGTAAAGAGGGTTGGGCAGACGAGTTCGTCTGTCCGTAAGGCACCTATCCCCTCCGGCGAGAAGGAGAGAAAGCCTTCTGATCCGATGGTGTTGCTGCCACCGGCCACCACAATGGGAGCTGGAGGTTCGTCCACTCCCATCGATCTGGAAAGCCAGTTGGACGCAGCTGGTTTGAATTTTGAAGAACTGTCAAATCCGGACGCGGTCAATCCTGGGACCTCTGCCTATTCAGGGGCATTAGCTCAGCTAGTGGGGAAAATGCCTCATCCCTTCAGGACAAAGTCGACCTCGTCTGGTGAGTTATATTATTCCAACTGGGTCAGAACGCTGCGGGTTGGTGGAGATAGATGAGTCCGTCCAACAAGCTTGCAGTTGTCATCCCTATTCGCTGAACTAATGCTTCATCTTTTTCAGATAAGGGAAAGGCTCCAGCCGTGGATGGGTCGGCTTTGGAGCCCGACGAGGCCATTCCCTCATTTGCCAAGTACTCCTCGGTCGAGAGGAAGAAAATAAAGAAGGACGTCTATGACGCCTTCCCTCAAGAGTACGTTGACAGCCTGAGGGGAGCCACGGCTGGACACGTGGGCTACCTGTCTCAACTCCTTGCCGAGGTATCTCCCTCTCTTAGCCTCATATCTTCATTATTATCATCTTAACTTCTTATAACATGGCTTTCTAACTTGGTAAATTTTTTCCTTTCGTTCAGGCGTTCACCCGGAGCATGGCCTTGGAGGGGTTTGTGAGGGTCTTCGTAAGGAGAACTTTGCCTGTGTTCAAAAGGTAACTAAGGCCGGAGACCAGGCAATAGTGACTTATGAGGAGCTGAATGTCTATCATAAGCAGAGTCTGGAGGCCTTGGAGAAGCGATCGACTGATCTAGAGTCAGCCAACAAGCTCCATCTGCTGAAGATCACTGACCTGCTGAAAGAGAAGGAAGAGTGGCTCCTAGCTCGGGATGTTCTCTTGGACGATCTGGTGAAGGAGAAGGATGCTGCTGTTACTACCTCGGCTGAGCTTAGGGCCAAAATTTCTGAACTCACAACAGAAGTTGCTCAGCTGAAGGATCAAGCTCAGCAGGAATTCCAGGAGGCTCTAAAAGCCTTTGCTGACTCCTTGGAAACGGCCAAAGGTTGGGGGATTAAAGCCATGGAGATGATGGCTGATCCTGACCAAGTGAGCCGGTTTCAACGACGGCTTGAATTCCAGGAGGAGTGTCACAAGGCCGGAATTCGTAACGAAGATCCTCCTATTTTCGAGGAGTTAGACGAGGAAGAGGAGTCGAAGGACGAAGAGCCTCAAGATGATGTCGCCATGGAGGAGGTTGTTCCTATTCCTCCTCCTAATGTCTAAATCAACCGTCCTCCTGCTTCCTTCACTTCTCATTTGGGCTACTCATTTGAGTGAGGTAATCAGGGGGCGGTTCTATAAGAACTGGTGCAAATCTAAGAAAGGCTTGCACCAAGTACTCAGCAAAGAGGGCAGGAAAGATATTCAGGCTCGGCTTGACAAGTTGAGGAAGTACGCAACTGTTATCAGCGTCTTGGCCCACAACCAGATCAGGACGCTCCTCTTGCTGTAATTTTGGCTAAGTATTTTTGTTGTACTTCATGGATATTTTGATTAAATCCCAATGCTTTGTAATCACATTAGGAGATATTTTTATCGTTTGGTTCTGTTGTAGTAGCATGGAAACTCAGTAGTGCTGTATTTTTATGGATTTTGGCAACCAACTTTCGTCCATTTGAATGAGTAGCTTTCCTTCATTTTGCTTGTCCAATGTTTATTCCAGTAATTTATCTTAAATTTGTTCCATGTAATTGCCTGTTTCCACCTTACTCATGCTGAAACACCTTTTGGACGAAAATATTCTAGACAAACATGCAAAGAATTTTTCCTAAGTATACTCTTTCTCCGTCTAAGAAGGGATCAAAGATCAACCTAAGTCGTCTTTAATCAGATCCTTTGGACGGCTAACATACTAGTTGGACGAGAAAGCTCCAAGCATGCAAATTTTTGCTAAGTAATCAACTTTCCCGTCTAAAAGGAATCAATGACCAGCTTTACTCGTCTTGAGTCAGCTTTACTCGTCTTGAGTCATATCCATTGGACGGATAACATACGCATTGGACGAGGAAGCTCCAACATGCAATTTTTGCTAAGTAATCAACTTTCCCGTCCAAAAGGAATCAATGACCAGCTTAACTCGTCTTGAGTCACCTCCAACGAACGGGTAACATACGCATGGGACGGGGAAGCTCTAACATGCAATTTTTGCTAAGTGACCTCCTTTCCCGTCTAAAAGGAATCAATGACCAACTTTACTCGTCAGAATGATTTTTATAGTCGTCCTGCCTTGGCAATTTATGTAAACGACCGTTGCCCCATAAAGGAATGCGGCCAAAACAAACCGTGGTCGAATCTTTTCCTTACTCGTCTAACTGTGATTGATACTCGTCCTGCCTTCTCTTGGCAATTTTTATGAACGATCGTTGCCCCATGAAGGAAGGCGACCAATACATGAACCTTTGGACGAGTCTGTTCTTTGCCGTTTCAAGACTAGCTTCAAGGTTTTTTCAATTTATGAATATCTTCTGACGGCTTCCTTGAGGAAGCAATGTTCGTTTTATGGCAATAACAGCTTCTCGGACGAACATAGGTGCCAAACTTATTGTGAAGCTGTGGTATAATTTCTGGACGAATAAGGTTTAAAGGAAGGCGTCTAAAGATTATTCTTTGGAGTTTTCCTTTTTGAACTAAGTATTGGTTAAGTACCAATGTACGGTTTTAAAGGAAGGCGTCTAAGGATTATTTTTTTGACGTTTTCCTTTTTTAACTAAGTATTGGTTAAGTACCAATGTAATGTTCAAAGGAAGGCGTCTAAGGATTATTCTTTGGACGTTTTCCTTTTGAACTAACTATTGGTTAAGTACCAATGTAATGTTCAAAGGAAGGCGTCTAAGGATTATTCTTTGGACGTTTTCCTTTTTGAACTAACTATTGGTTAATTACCAATGTAATGTTCAAAGGTAGGCGTCTAAGGATTGTTCTTTAGACGTTTTCCTTTTTGAACTAACTAATGGTTAAGTACCAATGTAATGTTCAAAGGAAGGTGTCTAAGGATTATTCTTTGGACGTTTTCATTTTTGAACAAACTATTGGTTAAGTACTAAAGTAGGGTTTTAAAGGAAGGCGCCTAAGGATTATCCTTTCCTTGCTGGACTGGTATTGTATGCCCCCTTCTTAGGATGACTGTTTGTCTATGCTTAGACAAAGGCATCGTATGAAGGTGAGTGTCTAGTCCAAACCTTTTCTGAATAATGAGACCTTCTTTACTAAGGCGTCTCATTTTGGCCGGGTTCCTTTAGGAAATAACACCTTTGATTAATTTTAGGTGTTATGACGGGGATTTCCTTTACTAAGGAAATACGTCTCTCTGGCTGGCTTCCTTTAGGAAGCACTGTTCGCCTATTTTTCAAAGTTTTTAGTGAACTTGGATTTAGACGATCTACTAGTTGCTTCTTGTTAAAGTAAGAACCTTTAATCAAGAAGTCTTTATTCATCATTTATGTCTTGGACAAATTTTGTGATGGTTCTTGCAGACGTTTTCCTTTAGGAAGCAATATCTGTCTTACTTAATGGTCCTCTATGGTTTATTAGCTAATAATCATCTTTCGTCCATCAATGGTAAAATGCCCCAAGATGGCTATAGTTACTAAAATGCCCCTTGCTGAGCGTTGGTAGAACAAGTTATAGGCTAACAATTATCCCATCTATAATCTAACAAGTTGAACCATAGACCAGAATTTAGAATATGTATTGATATGAAGTTTTCTTAGCCTAGGCTAAGGTACATGTAATACATTTCTAAAAGATTTTTCTGTGCCGTAGCACTTCATTTACAATTTGTAAAAAAAACTTCGTACTTGATTAGACATAGTACTTCTCAGATTGTCAGAGTTCCAGGTTCGTGGTATTCGGCGTCCATCCAAATATTGTAGCTTAAACGTACCGCTACGACTTCTTCGACCACCAAATATGGTCCCTCCCAATTTGGGGTCAGTTTTCCAAACTCCTTTGCTCGTCCGACAACCTCCATCTTCCGGAGAACCAGATCCCCTATTTTGAGAGGTCATCTGGTTACCCGTTTGTTGAATTCCCTGGCCATCCGTAACTTATGCAACTCCATCCTCAAAAGAGCATTACCTCGGACCTCCGGCAACTGGTCTAAAGCAAGACGCATTGCGGCCCAGTTGGTCTCTTCTGAATACAACATGACCTTGAGGGTAGGTTCTTCAATTTCGATGGGAAGGACAGCCTCTGTTCCATAAACTAGCATAAAGGGCGTTTCCCCTGTTGAATTTTTGGCAGTTGTCCTGATGAACCAAAGGACCAGCTGAAGCTCTTCAACCCAAAACCCCTTGGCATTCTCCAACTTCTTCTTGATGCCTTCAGATATGATCTTGTTGAAGGCCTCTACCTGGTCGTTCGCCTGTGGATAGACAACTGAAGCAAAGTGAGATTTAATATCCCTTTCTGTGAGCCAGTCTTTTAGCTTAGGGGTCTCAAACTGGGGTCCATTGTCAAAAACTATCGACTGGGGCATCCCAAATCTTGTTATGATGTTTTTCTAGATAAACCTCTTTACATCATTTGTTTTTATGCCCCAAACTGCTTCGGCTTCAACCCACTTTGAAAAGTAATCCACAGCCACTATCACAAATTTTTTCTGGCCGGCCACCATAGGAAAAGGGCCTAGAATATCCATTCCCCATTTGCCAAATGGCAAGGGGGTCAGGACAGGGGTTAGAAAGTTGGACGGTCTCTTGAAGAGATGGCCATGCTTCTGGCAGCTGTCACATTTTCTTGCATAGTCAATGGCGTCCGCATTTAGTGTCGGCCAAAAATAACCAGTCCTGAGCGCCTTCTTAGCAAGTGCCGGTCTACCAATATGGTAGGCACATAGCCCTCATGTAACTCCTTGAGTACCTCCAGGCCGTCTTCCTTGGTAATACACTTCAACAGCGGACGATTGTATGATTTCTTATACAATGTTTCGTCCCAAACTTCGAACCACTTATCAGGAGCTTTAACATATTTTGCCTCTGCCGGGTCTTCTGGTAATTAACCGGTCTTTTTATAGTGAAGTATAGGATCCATCCAATTGTTAGCTCGACTAAAAAACATCACTTCCCCCTGGTTAATGCTCTTCTTCTCTTGTACTTCCCAGAATACAGTTCTTAGACCGTCGCCTAAAGCTGAACTAGCAAGTTTTGATAATGCATCAGCTTGATGATTCTCAGACCTAGGTACTTGTACTAAGGTAAACCGGTCTAGCTGCTTGATCTCTTCTTTCACCAGCTGAACATACTTGGCCATGGAAACTTCCTTGCATTCATAATCCCGTTAACTTGGCTGACTACCAGGAGAGAATCCGACCTTGCCTCCAATTCCTAGCTCCAGCTGCTCGGCATATCCGAATTCCAGCCAATAAGGCTTCATATTCGGCTTCATTATTAGAGGCCGGGAATTTAAAACGCAAGGCGTATTCATACTTGTCACCCTTAGGCGACTGGCAGACAAGACCTGCCCCACTACCCTGTGCGGTAGACGAGCCATTAACCATCAACTTCCAACTTTGACTGTCGTCGGAGGGGTCTTTTACTAGATCAAGTACTGGTCGGGTTAGTTCTGCTATGAAATCCGCCAAAGCCTGCCCTTTAATCGCTTTCCTTGGCTCAAAAGTGATGTCGAACATCTTCAGTTCATTGGCCCACTTGAGCATCCTTCCAGCTGCTTCCAGCTTCTGCAAGACTTGCTTCAGCGGCTGGTCAGTATATACCACAATACTATGAGCCAGAAAGTAATTAAGGCCTTAACTTTCGGCAAGCCACAACTAAGGCCAGACCAAACTTCTCAACAGTAGTGTATCGACCTTCGGCATCTTTGAGTACCTGGCTCACAAAGTACATTGTATTTGTATAGCGTCCCTCTCAACTAACAACACTGCACTGACTGCTTCAGGAGAAACAGCGAGATAGACAAATAATTCTTCTACCACTGGGCTTATCAGACGAGGGAGCTGCTGTAAATGCTTCTTAATTTCGTATAAAGCCTCGTCCGCTTCAGGTGTCCATTGAAATTTTGCCTTCTTCTTTATAGTTGCAAAGAAATGATGGCATTTGTCACCAGACTTGGACAAAAACGTCCCACAGCTGCTAGACAGCCAGTAAGTCGTTGTACTTCTTTTATCTTTGTTCGAGGTTTCATATCAAGTATAGATTGGATCTTTTTAGGATTCGCCTCTATTCCACGCTGATCTACCAATAAACCCAGAAACTTGCCAGACGAGACCCCAAAAACACACTTCTTTGGGTTAAGCCTTAGTTTATATTTGCGCAAGGTCTCAAAAGTTTCTCGTACATCTTCGACATGATCC
Organism: Patellifolia procumbens; assembly: GCA_947645195.1. Taxonomy (NCBI): domain Eukaryota; kingdom Viridiplantae; phylum Streptophyta; class Magnoliopsida; order Caryophyllales; family Amaranthaceae; genus Patellifolia; species Patellifolia procumbens. The sequence goes on from CANSGD010001355.1 coordinate 240,287, forward strand.
TTGTCCTCTTGGCTCTTGACGATCATATCATCAATATAAGATTCTAGATTGAGACCCAACTGATGTGAAAAAATTTGGTTAATGAGCATCTGAAAAGTTGCTGGAGCATTCCTCAGGCCGAAAGGCATCATAAGCCAGCCGTATAACCCCTTTTCAGTAATAAAGGAGGTCTTATCCTGATCCTCAGGCAGCATAGGAATTTGATGAAACCCCGAATAAGTGTCCATAAAGCTCAGCAATGCATGCCCAGCTGTAGAGTCTACCGGACGATCTAGCTTGGGCAGAGGAAAGCTATCCTTCGGGCAGGCTTGGTTCAAATCAATGTAGTCAACACACATCCTCCAGGTTCCGTTTGGCTTAGGAACCATCACCACATTTGCAACCCAGTCTGGATAATGGGTTTCCTTGATAAATCCCGTCTATAGCAATTTTCTAACTTCTTCATCAACAACCTGATTCCTGACGGGTCCTAAATGCCTCTTTTTTCTGCCTGATAGGCTTTCTAGCCGGATCAACGTTCAGCCGATGAAAAGCTACCTCTGGGTCAATCCCTGGCATTTCATCTGCCCCATAGGCAAAAACATCCTGATACTCTTTCAACAATGAGATATAGCTTCCTGTAACTCAGGCTTTAGAGCTGTTCCTATTTGCAAAGTTCTTTCTAGACGAGAATCATCTAAACAAATGCTTAAGGGAGCTTCGGCAGGCTTAGGACGATCGAGAGTCAGCTGAGGACCTTGGTTCTTCCTTGACCTGGGCAAACTTCCTTCTCTTACTGGGCAGATCTTTTGCCGTTTTCCTTTCAGATTTAACATACAACTCATCTTTGTCCTCTGATGGCTTCCTTGCGGAAGCAAAGTACGTCTGAAAATTTTCTTCTTTCATCCTGGACGTTCCCACTTTCTCTGCTCCGACCTCTTTGGGCTCATCTACTTCCATGGGCTCGGCTTCGCTCATCTTCCATGACGAGGGCCTTAAGATAGTAAGGTAGCACTCTCTGGCTGCACGCTGATCTCCATAAATGGTACTAACCTGACCATCATCACACTCAAACTTCATTATCATCAGATGAGTGACAATAACTGCCTTAATATTGTTAAGGCTGGGGCGTCCCAGAATTATATTATACGCAGTCAGGTCCTTGACAACCAAGAATATTATGAACATTGTCCTACATCGATCCTTTTCTCCAACTCTGACGGGCAACGACACCGTCGCCACTGGGTGAATAACTCCTCTTCCAAATCCTATGATAGGATGATGAACTGGAAGGAGGTCTCTTTCATCAAATTTGAAGCAATCAACACTAATAATATCAGTCGAGCTGCCGGTGTCTATAAGGATCCTTCGTACTTTCAAATTTGCTATCTTTATTTCTACGACGAGAGGGTCATCATGAGGGGTTCTGATCTTACCACGATCACCCTCACTCACCGTCACCAAGGGGAACGGGTCCACCTTACTTTTTCCTATTAGCAACACCTGGCCGAGCTCTCTAACATAATTCTTATGCCCTCTCAAAGTTGGTCACCCAGCTGCAAATCCGCCGGATATAACCAAGACTACATCTTCATCAGTGCTGGCACTTTCCTTCTTCTTACTTTGCCGAAAATATTACTTTTGAAAACGTCCTTCCTGAGACATATAGTGGTTCATCTTTCCCTGCTTTGCAAGATGTTCCAATGCTCTCTTCAAATGTTTACACTCGTTGGTTTCATCCCCACAATCCTTGTAGAAGTGACAATACTTGCTTCTGTCTCGATTCTTCTAAGGCGTCTTCAACTCTGCTGGGGCCTTAAGTTCATGCTGATCCTTGATTTCCATGAGGATAGAGTATTGATCCTTAATAAACTTAATAGGCTCGGCTGAAGCAGCCCTTTCCTTTCTTTTCTCTCTCCTTGACGGAGTTATGCCTGAAGATACTACCCACGTCTCAGCCTTCTTAGGATTGTTCTTAGGTTTTTGAACAGGCTCCTCAGGCTTGTTAGACTCTGAGTGTTTAGCTTCAGCACAAACTTTCGTAGCATATATGAATGCTTCAGCCTCTATGAGAGCTTCAGCTAAGGTACTTACCTTTTTCTTGACTAGGTCAAACTTAATACTTCTTGGACAAAGTCCGCGAATGAATGCATCAAATGCTACACCGGCATTCAGATCGTGGATCTGGAGAGCTACCAGGTTAAATCTCTTCACAAAACTTCTCAAAGACTCTTTTGGGGCTTGGACAATCTTCCCCAAGTGAATACTGGTTTTCTGTTCCTACCGATTGGCTACAAAATGACTAGTAAATGAGTAACTCAACTCAATAAAATTGTTAATGGAATTTGCTAGTAAATTTTTAAACCACTGGGAAGTTCTTACACCAGGTGGCATCGTCCACAGCTTGGACGTACATCTGATGTTTGTATGCTGAAAGATGATCGTCTGGATCGGTTGTGCCATCAAACGGATCGATGATGGGCATCTTAACTTTCGGGTAAGAAGGGGCTTCCAAAATTCTGGCCGAGAAAACGTTGGCAAATCTATGCGGAGCTCCCTGAAACGTGTGTCAACTGGTACTTCATTCCGCCTGCATTCTCTGAGAACTGGGTTGGACGAACTGACCTCTTGAGACCCTCGTCTATAAACATTTCGCTGAGAGGTTCTTCGGTAGATGTTGGGCTGAATCACCGTCCTCTCTTGACGAGGTTCATGAATGGACGGGGTTCTTCCATGCTCCATAGAGCGACTCCTGATTCTTAGAGTAGGATCCTGTAGGTAAGGCGTCGATCCAGTAGCCGACCTTTGTTGGGCCGCTACTCTTTTCACCTGCAAGTACTCACGAGCATCAGTTTCCATCCGACGACCATCCACTGGTCTATTCACTGGGTTGTTTACCACCAAATTCCAGTTTAGGCGACGAGATTTTTCACTACAAGCAAGCTGCCTTCCCTTAGACAACCGCGTTGTAACATCCCGTCCAAAACCAACTGAGGAAAATACCATCAAGACGGGTATGCCACTACTATAGCGGAGATAAACCAACACTAAGCTTTAACAAAAGAAGTAAAATACGACAAAACCTGAAATATAATATAGAAAGGATTGAGGTCCCATACCCTCAACCTTAACCAAAAGATCCAAAGAACAAGTCTAGTAACGGAACCAAAACTAAGTCTGTGGCTCAAAACATGGCCAAATTCCAAAGAGTCAACAACTGTCTAAAAGAAGTAAAGCAACTACTTAAGACCAACTATGAAGCTAGTCCTAATCCCTGAGCTATGATGCTCGTCCACAACTACCAAGACTACATCCATGCTCACACGGTTAAGTCGCACAATCCCAGTCCATACCGTAACAACTCTAAACTGCATCGCCATCTGCAAATATATCAACAACTTCCACAATCAGTGGGGAGTAACTAACAGTTCTCCCAGCCCAATATAGGAAACAAGTAATAAACTTTAAGAAGCTAGAAACAACGCTAAGTCAACACAACCAACAAGGAAAACGTGCTCGAAAACCAACTCTAAACATGCTACTACAACGGAAATGAAAGTAAAGGAAAGAATCACCAAATCACAAGCACAAATCACAACCAAATACACACACATCCAATTCAACCAAACACACCATGCCGTCTGCCCGGTAAACTCAATAGACCATGCCGCCCATGAGAATACCTATGCATATTCGAGGACCATGCCGCCCTTGCCGAATAGCAATGCACATTCGAGGACCATGCCGCCCTTACCGAATGGCATACTCAACGAACCATGCCGCTCGTGAGTGAACCTTTGGACCATGCCGCCCAAGGTTATCGAACACAACATCAAAGCATCCACAATCAAGACATACAATCACATAACACACTCAAACATATACTCATGCTATACACATAATCAACCAATCGTCATCTGAGTTTGGGTACAAAAGCTATTACGATATCTCATAATATTTTCCGTACATAACTCTTGGCGAAGATACGCTAAGGGAAGTATAATTCTCCCTGGAGCATAACCACGTCGACAACTCACTCATCACACCCCAACATGCTTCAAGAAAAACGGTACCCAAACTACCCAAACGTAAACCAACCCAACTCTTAACATAAGTACCTAAAAACCAACAAAACATACTTATTCATGCTCTCTAATAACGTAAGTAAGGATTAAACGACAAAAGAACATGCTGTGAATATAAATAGACCAACAGACAAGACTCGAGCAATGCTGGAAACAAGAGACGGTCGCGGGCCGCGAGCTGGCCGTCGCGAGCCGCGAGCTGACTCTGCCTGTCCCTTGCATGCCACTTCGTCCCTTTTCTCCGGCAACACGAAATCACTCAAGACATGTATACAACCCCTAGGACTAAACCAACAACGCATAAATACGAAAATAAGACTCAAACACGAACTTACAACTCAAGTCATAACATGCAACTTGACTCAACAATTCACCATATTTCAATCCATCAACAAACCAACACCAATCCATCAACAAACCAACACCAATCCATCAACAAACCAACACCAATCCATCAACAAACCAACACCAATCCATCAACAAACCAACAACCGCAAGGTACAACATGATGTACTCCAAATCACATACAAAGTAACCAACGAAAATAAACCTATCATGGAACTACCAAAACATATACAACTATACTAAAAGTTCCACCTAAAAACATGATACTAAGTTCTCAACGCGCTTCTAAACACCCTAAGATCACTACCTATTTCCTAACGTGCTAGAATAACGCTAGTTACCTTATTCTTCGCGTGAGAAGTAGTGGAACGCTTCAATTGTAGTTAGACCCCTTGAGAAACGTCACCACCTTCTTTTACTACGATCACAACGGCAAAGAACTCAACAAGGCTTGAAAACCGGTGCAAAAATAGTTTGAAATCCAATAGGAAAATTGATTTTGTGTGGGAAACAAATGGTGAAGGAAGCAAGAGGAATCCTTTCCTTTCTTTTCTTATGGAAAACGTGTGAATGGAGGTGAGGGAGAGGGGTTTATTTCCTGATTATATTCTCAGAAAAATGGTGAGTGAAGAGAGGGGATTTAAGGTGGTTTTAATGGTTTCATAATGGCCATGATTGGTACATTAAGTGAGCAAATGAAGGGTTTGAATCTTGGAGCTTCTTAAGTTACAAAATGGGTACAAAAAGCTAGCCAAGATACTCCACCAAAGCTGGAATTTTCGGACCACATAAGGGAGTAACAAAAATGTTCAAGCAAGCTAAAACATATATGGTCCAAAAATAAAAACAACGCTCAAATAGAAAATAATGTACAAGCTAAAATATATTTTCTTTACTATTTAAAATATACTTGGAAAATATATTAAACTTACTAACTAAACACACTTAACAAATAACCGTCTACAAGTACTACATTTTTATTTTATACCAAAAAAATATATAAATAATTTAACTAAAAGAAATGGTTGCACTCAAATATATATATTTATAACACATCCACAATAATAATAACAATAATATAATATTAACGCGCGAAATTTCTACGAAAATTCGGGGTGTTACACTCCTGGCTTCCTCTGGTCTTCGAACACCACTGGATCCTACGACGTTCTCCTGGGAGACTCCTCTTCTAGGCGTAGGCCTGGATCAGGCTGAGGGCCTACCCTGAAAAATAGCATATTGTTCTTTATCTGATCCTGGACTACTTGAGCCATTTTGGCTTGGAACTCGTTTAACGCATTCTCCAGATGAGCCGCAGTGACTGGAAGAGCAGGATTGGGCTCTAGAACTGCCCCAACTGGATCGTTTTGACGAGGTCCATCTTGTCCTCTTGGTGGACGCTCGTCATCGACAATGTCATTAACTTGCACATATGGACTCAACCTTTGGGCTCGGTTGGACGAGTTACAATCGGTCATCTCTACGCCTCCCCATAGAAGGCGCCAAATGTTGTTTACAACTCTTCATAAACTAAAGTTCTCCTGATGATGGACAAATGTAGGGTTGATGAATCTGGGAGGCTTGTGTAGAGATGTCGCTCCGTTCCCGAACCTGCAAAAAGGGAAACCAACCCAGAGGTTTGGGTTTTGATTCCCTCTCCGATGCTTAAGTCAGTCTTAGGGATTTAAAAGGTGAGTATGTATTTTGACAGAGTAAGTTTAAGAGTAGGTGAGATTCTCCCTTTTTACCTGATTTTGAGGAACTATTTACAGTGTTTGTGAATAAAAAGGGGCACTCTAAAATAGAAGGATGTGATTGGTTGAGCAATGAAAAGACGACACTTGTCACAGTTTCATTGCTTTGAGCCTCTTAACCAATCATTCTCTGCCTCTTATGGGAAGTTGGGCTGATTATTCCCTCTTTTAAGGAATAAATGGGCCTCTTTATTCAGGTTGGTGATGTAACAAATCACTCTTCGTAATGCCGCCATGTGTCATTTGGAGAATGACCCATATGTCACAAATCTATTGGGCCACGTGGCAGTCTCTAACTGGGCCACGTGTCCTCTTTTGACATGTTACAACAAACATTGTAACACTTGCAATATTCAATCAACACATCATTTTCAAACTACAAAGTTGGGCCCACAACTAATTCTTGCTAAAATATTACCTTCGTATAAAAATTTTAATATCGTAATTGGTACTTAAGCAAAGAATGGTTAATCATAAAACTCTCTGTTCGTGGGGTTTTGTTCAACTTTGCAGAGTGTTATATCTGTCAACAAAATGAAACCACTCGCGACACCTATATCTTAAATGTGTGTTCAGTGCACACCTATTGTGTAAATTGATGAACTAGCTAGGCATAAGTGTCTTTGCATGATATATTGATGGTTGGTGTAAGTGGATAAGGAATTGTAGAAGATCCAAGTTCCTAAGAGTATGCCCACTAGATGATCTTGAAATTAGATCATTAGGAGAGATAATATAAAAGAGATTAAAATAATAAGAAAGAGAAAAAAAGGGAGAGAGAAAAAGAAAATCCGATCGTTGCAATGATCTGGATTTTCACTCTTCCTCTACCATCTGACATAGCTGGCACAAAATAGGAAAAGCAGAAGCCCCTTCCACGCGGCAGCATCAACAACATATAACTTCAAGCAGGACCACTCTTCTCCACATGTCATTAGTACAAGCTTCATGCAGGGCCCACAACCATACATCTTCATTTTCAACCGCCAGATTTCCTAGATCCAACGGACATAATTTATTATAATTTTAATGTTTATTTACAGTGATTAAAAATGGGTTTTGATTTTTTCTTTTTCTAGAATAGCAACGTTTTTTAGTATATATTTTTCTCGATAAATCGACACCAATATTGATTTACTTTCACACCTTTGATCTTTGAGATACAATTACTCTTTACAATTTTTTTGCTTAGAGTATTTTGCGATTAAATTACAAAATCGGCATTATTATCCAATTTAGAATATGATTAACCTTTAACTTACCGTATTACTTAACTAAATACGATATTGATATTAACGATAATATTATTAAGTTTACTAATATTATTTAATTATAAATATATAAATTATCACACTTAATAGTCATTAATTGCTCTTAAACAATAAAAATATCGATAAAGATGCAATTGAGGAGGGAGAATGTATAATGGGGTATGGTAAAAAGTAGGAGTGAGAATATAAAAATCCAAAATTGTAGATCATCTATTGGAATAAGAAATATTTGGATTATTACTAGAAGATCTTGGGTGGAGTGGAAGAGTGAGAAAGTAATATTATAATTGATGATCTCATATTTTGGATCATCTAATGGTTATGCTCTAAAGCAAGTGATTGTTGTTGCCATGAGTTCTGTGATTTACTATATATGGATGATAAGGAATGAAGCTCTGTGCAATAAGAAAGTATGGAACATACTCAATATAGATTGATTGTATAGGAAAGTTAAAGGGAATGTGATAGCTAGAATACATATAGTTATGCCTGTAAAGATCTCAAAGAGTGATAAAGAGTGGTTTTTGCACATATATAGAGAGAGATGAGTTTTTTGGACAAGTTTTTGAATTTTGACCTTTACTAAAGGTGCTTTGTTGCTGTTAGAGTGAAACCTAATTAGTTTGTAACTTCTAACATAAGCTAAGTTTTAAATCGGTTTTGGTAGGAATAAATCTTTCTTACTTATATAAAAAACATACATTATCCTTAAGGAAAATTTGTGAATAATCCCCTGCAACTTTCCATTTTTTGTGAATAACCCCCGTAACTTTTTCCTGCAAAAATAACATCCAGAAACTCATTAAAGTTATTAGATGCACCCCCAATTACCTAAATCCGTTGAAAACATCCGTTATATGGGGCCCATCTTAATTTTCCCCTCCCAAAAACACTGTGAAAATACTTTTTCACCCCCCAATTAAAACCCCCAACTGATTCCCCTCTCCCTCCTCCTTCCTTCCATTTTTCCACCTTCAATCTCTCTCTCTTTCCTTCCCATTCCCACCTCCAATCTCTCTCCTCTTTCCTTTATTTTTCTATCATCTTCTTCCTCTCTTCTTCACACCATTTTCATCTCTATTATTTCTCTAATATGTGCTTATATTTACCATCAACCCCTCAACCAAATCAATAGAGCAACTTGAGAACTTAAGATTTTGTCAAATGCTCGAATACATGTCCAGAAAACGTTAGCCCATATAAATGGAAATCTCTATGATACACTATGAGTTTGGTCAATGCAATTCACTTCACACAATTGACATACATCTTTACTCTAAAGCTACTACAGACCCAGATAATAATCCACACTACTGTATAGAATTAAACACACAGATTAGAAGTAATCAAAACAGAGATGACATAGACAACAATTTTGTACTTAGTTTTAAGCCTTCGATCATTGCAATCTCTAATTGCTTCATCGATCTCCATTTCAGTAACTGCAAAAAAGAGTAAAACCAAGATCAAAAACAAATGAAATAGGAAATGGGTATTGACTAACATTCAAAAAGAAATATGGGATTGTCAGATTAAAGGATTTGGGTAAGCTCACAATACAAAAAAGACTCTTTCTTTCTTAAACTTCAAAGCAGATTCAAGTTGAAAGGTGATGGTAAACTAAGCACAGATTAGGGTAGTGGGCAGTGGTGGAGAAATGTAATCTAGAAAAAAGGGGGAGTGCAGACAAAATGGATTGGAGGAAGAAGATTAGATATGCCATTCACAATTCAGATCCTTGGACAAAGCTCGCCGAAAAATATGGATGAATTAACTAAGGAGGAGAGAGATTAAAGGTGGAAGGTGGAAAATGAAAAGGAAGGAGGAGGGAGAGGGATATCAGTTGGAGGTTTAATTGGGGGTAGAAAAGTAATTTCACAGTGTTTTTGAAAAGGAAAAATTAAGGTGGGCCCCACATAAGGAAGTTTTTAACGGAGTTAGGGTTTAGGGGGTGCATCCACTAACTTTTACAAGTTCCTGGCTGTTATTTGTCCAGAAAAAAGTTGCCGAGGGTTATGCACAAAAAATAGAAAGTTGTAGGGTTTTTTTCACAAATTATATAACCATCCTAGTGTTGCCCCTAAAGTATAAATGATCACATTAACATTTCAATGAAGGCAGGTTTAATCACTTATTTGTAAATTAAATCATCATTAATTTACATAAGTGTTATATTTTTGGTAGCGGTCTTGCAATCCTTGTGATCGTACCTAAAACAAAAAAACAAGCCTTCATGAGCCGAGGCTCAATTACATCATATACTAACATCGTAATTTCATTTGCATTTCTTTTATTTATAAACATAAATAATGTTAAGATGTGTTTGGAAAATTAAACTTGATTATATTTCAATCGTAGAAATTAAAATTACTTAAATAAATTCTAATACAATTATGAAATTGGTGTTCAGATGAACATGGGAGATGAAAAATGGAGGAGAGAGGAAGAATTTGGGTGGTGGCCGTATAGGTGGATGGTGTCCCAAAATAACGCATGCAATAATTAGTAACGAAAAATTAAGACACATTATTAAAAGATGCGGTCTAATTTTAACATAAAATTAGACCAACTAATGTAATCCCCCGTAATTTTATAAATTTTATAAATATATTTAAAGTATATTTATAATTATTTTCATATTTATTTCATTTAATTATTCAAGTGTTGACTATTTTGAAAGTCAAATGATTGTTTAAACGTTTTAAATAATCATTAATATATTTTGGGTTGGATTTTTAAGTATTAAATATATTATTAAATGTTTTGGATTGTATTTAAAATAATTTTAATACTGGGTTGAGGAGCCCAAAACTTTTAATTAAAGTTTGATGTTTCAACTTGAGCCCAAACCTATTCACCCTAGGTTTTAGGCAAACCTATAAATACCCTCCAAACCCCGAGTTTGCACACTTTTATTTTCTCTCTTTACTCTCTCCCTAACCGGCGCCCTACTCCCTCTCCTCTCCTTGGTTTGCTTCCGGCATCGGACCACCACCACACTCCCCTCACTCGTGTTTTTCCAGCGAGTCACACCACCATCACTCGCCCTCCTCTTTGTGTGTGCAGCCGCACTCACTCTCCTTCTCTCTCGCCTTCCGTTCGCCCAGCAGCTACGCAGCAGCCACGCGCTACTCCTCGCGCGTGTTTTCTCGCCTTCCTTTGGTAATTTCTTAACCTTTACCCTCTATTTAATGTTTAACTAAAGCATTAATGTTAAAGTTGTGTTTTGTATGAGTTTTAATACTACCTCCGTTTCGCAATACATGCAACGTTGGACTATGGCACATGGACCAAGGAAGAGAAGAGAGAGAGTGTAAATTGTCTTTATTACCCATGTGATAAAGAATAGTGTAGTGTACATGTGAGTGAAAAAGTAGGGGCACAAGTGTCTTTTTAGCTAAAAGGACTAACTATTAAAGGTAATGTTGCATGTATTGCAAAACATCCAAAAAAGGTATATGTTGTATGTATTGCAAAATGGAGGTAGTATGTTTTATTAATAAAGTAGAAAACTTTATTGTTTAAATTATTAAAAATCTGATTTTTATTTATTGTGAATATAAATTATAATTTCAGATTTATTATTTATTAGTTAAAGTGAGTTTAAGTATGAAACTAATATTTTTTGAGGTTCTTAAAGCCTAGACGGCTAGACTTATAGTATTATATTAAAGGTTGTTAAAGGTTGAAACTTTAATGTTTTAAAATTATTTTAAAACGAGTTTTGAAGCGTTTTCAAATAAATTATATTGCTGTAAATTAATTAGGATATTAATTCATTGTTGTATTATTGTTTTCGTAGGCGGAGAATTTACTTTAGACGACTTCTAGAGTTCTAAAGTGGCCTCTCACTTTGTCTACACAAGGTACGTACATGTCCTTATGTGTTAGACTAGTATCATGTCCTAAGGATTAGGATTATTCATAGTATCATGTATAGGGAACCCTTTTATGCTTCATACGTGGCTATCGGATTGGAATTACGTGTTGTTGAGCATGTTAATTGCCTTTATGATTTATTACATGACTGAATGGATGTTTGATTCAAGCATGTTATTTGGAAGTATTTATATTTTGATCCATCGTGTGATGTGGATTAATAATATTATATTATTGAATTATGGAGTTTGGTATTGTTTCCCTTAATGGATATTTTATTACTTCTCAAATGCCGAGGACTTTGTGAGTAAGTTGGACTATTATTGTTTATTATTATTTTATTACTTCTCAAAGGCTGAGGACTTTGTGAGTAAGTTGGATTATTATTGGTTATGGTAATTTTACTACTTTACAAAGACCGAGAGCTTTATAGGGTATGCATATTTATTGTCATTGGACATTCGATTGTTGATTTAAGTCAACAAATAAACTGGAGGATTAATTCTTGGTCAATTAGAATTGTTTGATCATTCATTTAATCCTAAGATAAAAGTGGAAATGGTTGTATTCATGTTATGTGTTGGTTTCTTTGTTTAAAGTCCAACATCGAATAACTAATTAATACTTAAAGTGGAAGTGAATAGCAATAACTTTAGACTTGTGCACGTCTGAAGTTCTGGACTATTATGAGTTGGAGTACATGGTGGTAACCCATGGCTTTTCTTTGGGTCGGATTGATCACCATTCCCTTTTTTTAAAGGTTCCTCGATATCGTAGGTCAAGGGATTACGGAGTCGCGCCCGTAGTTCGTCTTCTATTTTGAAGGCTGGTTTTGGTTGGAAAACTCGGTCCATTGTCTATTCAATTTACTAAACATTTATCATGTTGTATGTCTTGTGAAGTCAAGTCTTATATTACGAGTTGAAGTCTTGAGGTATCTTTACTGGTCATGTTTTATTGATTAGTTGTATCATGATTAGGTTTCGTATTTTATTTTACTTATGTATGTACTCAGATTTGCTGATTACTTGCTTTTCTATGTGTCGATCATGGCTGTGCCTATTGATCCTATGATGACCCTTTATTAGTGAGCAGTTTTCAATTGAGTAATTGCCTACAGGTTTGGAAGGTTTGATGCATCGTCTCAATTACTCATTTGGGACTTTGGAAGCGTTGAAGTAAGGGTTCCCTGCCTAAACTCAGTCAGAAAATCATGAAGTGTGGTTTTGTTCTGGATGAAACCATGATTAACAATCTGGATCTGGAGTTTACTAGAGAGGAGATAAAAGCATCAATTTGGTATATTCCAAATAACAAGGCTCTTGGTGTGGATGGGTACAATAACTTGTTCTTTAAATAGACTTAGGACATCATTGGGGAGGAGGTGGTGGCAGGCCTGGCAACTGTCCAGGAGTTCTTCAAGGAGGGTAAGATACTCAAGGTGATAAACTCCACTTCTATTACTCTGGTGCCAAAGGTCAAGTGCCATGTGAAGGTAGCTGATTACAGACCTATATCATATTGCTCAGTGCTATACAAATGTATTTCAAAGCTAATTTGCTCAAGACTGAAGATGGTGCTACCTGATTTAATATCTCAAAACCAGGGTGCTTTTTTGTGTGGGAGGAGTATAATTAATAACATCCTTGTATGTTAGGATTTGGTAAGGCACTATGCTAGGAAGAATGCTTTTAAGGGTTGTCTTCTAAAAGTGGATTTGCAAAAAGCATATGACACTGTAGAATGGCAATTCCTCAAGGATCTTCTCAAGGCTTTCAAGTTTCTTGATCATTTCATTGAGGTTATTATGGCCTGTATTACCACAACCAGTTTCACTTTGTTAATAAATTGAACTAGTCAGGGTTTCTTTGGTGCTAATAGAGGGTTGAGACAGGGAGACCCCATGTCTCCCTTACTTTTTGTTCTTTGTATGGAGTACCTGTCTAGGACTCTTTGTTACATTGGAAGGAAAAAGGGCTTTAGCTTCCACCCTAGATGCAGAGCTTTGGAACTCAACATCCTTTACTTTGCTGGTGATTTGATGCTGTTCTGTAAGGGAGATCTGAGGAGTGCAAATATGCTAATTCAAGGGCTCAAGCATTTTGATAATGTGTCTGGTTTAAAGCCCAATGATTCATGGCCTTTCAATTACCTTGGTGTCCCTATATGCAACAGGAGACTGACTGTGGGTGACTCTGAAGTGCTGGTCAATAAAATCACTATGAGAATCTAAAGTTGGAAGTCAAGCAACATTTCCTTTGCTGGAAGACTTCAACTTATCAACTCTGTATTGATGAGTCTGTGCACTTATTGGATGCAAATTCTGATCATTCCTATGGCTGTTATAAATAGAATTAAACAAATTTGCAGGAGGTTTCTTTAGGAAGGAAATGATAAAGGAGTTAAGCCAGGCTATGTCAAGTGGAATAATGTTTGCAAGCCTAATAAGTTTGGTGGACTGGGAATTAGAGACATTGCTATATGAAATAGTCTAGCTATAGGCAAAATTATTTGGCAAATTGATACAAAGAAGGATACCCTATGGGTTGTATGGGTTCATGGTGTATACTTGAAGAACAAAATGTGGAGGGACTATAATCCCTCCTGTAATGCTAGCTGGATATGGAGAAGGATCTGCAACACAAGAGCCTACCTGACTACTCTGAATAATGCTAATTAGTGGCCTGATAGTAATGGGAATTATTCTATTTAGAAAGCATATAAGTCCATTACTGAGGAAGGTAGGAAAGAAGATTGGAACTCTATTTTTGGAACAGATTATCTGTGCCAAAACACAGATTCAATTGGTGGCTTGTAATGCTTTAAAGATTACATATTAGAGCTAGGCTGCAGCAATTTGGTATTTCTCAAACTGCTGATTGTTGTCTTTGCGGAGATGCTGAGGAACTCATCAGCATTTGTTCTTTGATTGCACCTATGCTAAAAGAGTGTGGAAGGAGATAATGTTGTGGTTGGGTTATAGAGCTAATTATAGAAATATGGTCCATGTGATAAGCTGGCTAAGGAGGAGAAGGTCTATGACAGTCATTCAGAGCAAGGTGGTTAAAGCTGCTGTGGCTGCTATTCTGTATAATGTATGGAGAGCAAGTAATCAGACTTTGTGGTTAATGAAAACACCCATGATTGCTTATACTTGTAATCAGATAATTTTCTTTGTTTTAAATAGATGTAAATTGTTGTATAGTGGCAAAACTACTGACAAGGATAGAGAGTGGATAAGGAAAATACATACTTGATGAAGTTTTGTTTTAGTTGACATTGGTAGTTGTTACCAGGCGGGCTTTGCCTAGTTGTTTCTTGTTTGGGGCTTGAGGTGCCTACCTAGTAGGGATGTATACCTCAAAACAAGTTAGGTTGTAAATGGTTGGTTGAGCTATAATATTTTTTTTCACTTTACCTAAAAAATAAATAAAATGTTTTAAGCTGGTTTGAATTATCCTTCGAGGTTTGGATAATGTTTTGACAACCATTATAACTTAAGCATTTAATGAAGTTTATTTAATGTTTTTCCGCTGCAATACTCTGAGTAAGCCGATAATTTTTCACACGGGCGATAATGCCTTGATATTTCTCTATTTAAGTTGGAAAAATATATGTTTTATAAAGAGAGAATTGTCGGGGTGTTACAACCAATAAGCCGACATTATATTAATAAGTCCATTCTATCTTACTCTAGCACAATACTTGTAACAGTCCGGATTCACCGACCAACTTAATTAGAACTAAACACAGCGGAAAGCTTAATCCGGACTATTACCATCACACTCATCGTCCTAAAACGAAGAGTATGGAATCCTGAAAAATTGAACTTTTTAAAACTTTAACTATAAACCATTAACACTAAATGAAGTTATCTAAATGATCTGAATGGTATTAATTAAATAATAAAAGTTTAAAGAAAATTCGGCAGAGCTCCGTTTAAAATACGGACGGCCTAAAATTTAACTTAGGACTCGCGTCCAAATTATAAACCTGTATATCATTTTAATATATTTCGAACAACTATTTCCAGCTTCTACTTTACAAATTCCTATTTTAAAACTATTTACAATATAACTAATAACTACATTGTTACAAAGTCGATCGTCCTCGCCTCAATACATATAAAGATAGTTGTGATAAGAATTCTTGCTCCAAGCTTCCACAACTTCATTGCATCCACCTGAAACTAATTAGGGCTGCCACCCACCCAAGTGACAGGCCATAGAAATGACAAAACAAAATATTTGACTCATATCAGCAACGCGCTGAGTACTAAACCCGTAAAACAAGTAAAACATGCTTTGGTGGCTTTTGTTTAATACACTCGTCACATATATTCACAACAATTCACATAAACTCTACATATACTTCAAATCACTTACTCAACAATCCTTACAACAATATACAACTCTTATTGAAATCGTAGTTCATAAGAAAAGGTATTAGCGATATAATATTTGTTTGAAAACTCGGTTTATTTCCAAAACTTTTAAGTTTCTTACAAGAAACATTCATTTCCATTTCTTATCTCGGTGTGAATTCGAGTGGAGAGGGGTACTACGTACCAGCTGTCTCCAAACTGTTGAGGGTCGTCACCCCACCTTTTATGTTCTGCTTGCAAGACTTAAACTGGACATGTCATTCAACGTCAGGATTTCGCCCCTCCTGATTGGGTAACAGCTAGGGACTACCCGCCCTAACCCGGGTGCATGTTCACAACCTCATTTCACCATTCTTATTTATATTATATATATTCAACATATTATGTGGCGACTCATTCACCTTATTTCACATATCATATTTCACCTTGTAACACATTCTCATAAATATCACACTTTAATATTCGTAAATCAAGTTTCATATAAAAATAATCAATATGGAAATCATTTCACACAATCTCAAAATATATATATTCTTAGCATACATGTTACTTCAACATTAATATCCTCAACTTGATCCGCAGCCTCTAAGACCTTCATAACAAATGTCTTTCCCAAATTGATCGAGATAGTTACCTTAATCTTAATAACCTCAACATAACTGTTCAACAATCACTCACACACATAGCTATTTCCATCTACCTTAGACTTCAACGATAAACGAGCAATCTCAATATAACCTAGAACAACTATCTTAACCTCTTCTAACTAGACTCCTATGCCAAATCTTTCCCATATCCTTTGATAACTAATCCTGAATTACTGGATTCTAAATAGCAATAGGATGTTCCCAAGTCTCGATTTATCACTCAAAAAGCTATATTTATGTATAACTAACATTCCTTACCAAATCAGTGTGAACTAGTTCAGTATTTTGTTTTCGAGTTTATTAACTATTATTACTAGTGGTAGTAATTAAGACCAATATCAAGTTATTCTAGACAACAACTATTCTTATTCTTTAAGCTTTCATATTCTAACTCTTAATTAGAACCTTATCACAATTAATGAACTTATTGATTTACTATCATGATTACCTTAGCTCATTCACTAACTGGTTAACTTTGGTCACATTAGCTTTTAAACCATTTAGAACTAATCTCAATATCATTAGTATTACTTAAAAGTTTCCTAACAGATTCTAAAGAGACCAATTCATTCTTCCTTTTCCTGATTAAATTGATAACTCTAGTTATCTTTATTCTTACGCCAAATCACACACTAGTGGCCATAGTGTTTCAATGTTAAAATATTTATACATACATCTACGTGGAAATCTCTTACAACTGACATATGGTTCCTATCTTAAGTTCTCTTGTTAGATAATTGAAATCGTTAAACCAACTTCTATTTCTTTTAGTTTTAAATTAACTCACTCAACTCCTTTATACTTGACCCAGTTAACTAATTTGATAAACCAAGTTAGGTCGTTTTGCTATCTGGTTAGCCGAATGTCTTATTCAGTTCTTCATTTTCAATCTATCTTATTCCAACAACCAATTGATCATTAAATTTGATTATTGACCCGATTCCTGGTATATATGGTACTCTAACTAAAACTAAACACATTTGAGTATATTTAGGTAACATCTGTGGAACTCATTGAACTTGAATCTCCAATTCATTTATAAGAGTGATGAAAAATCCTTGAAACCATAGTTACGCAAGAGTAATCATATTATGTAGAGTAACCTAACAACCTATTCATCCCTGCTCCAACTTCTTATTCTCACTAGACAACATTTTGAATCTGCCACTCCTCTTCCAATCCCAAGAACCGCATCATCCCATAAGCTTTCAACCTGCCCTAATTTCATGAACCTATTCTAACCATAACAAGGACTCAGACCTAAAATCAATCCTCTTCATAATTCAGATTCTACAAGCAACTTTACCAACATCAACAATTATATACTCTAATTGAACCCAAATTTCAGAAATAATATCAAACAATATCATATTCAAACCACACTAATTCCATAAGCATAGAACCAATACCTCATGTCCATTCTAATTTAATAATATTAGTGACAACATTACAAACAGGTTTAATATAATCCATTGAACAATTTGAGAAATCTAACAAGAGAAATTATATAAATTGAGTAAATCAGGAATTAGTAATTTATTTGAAAGTGTTTAGTACCTCAGTTAGGGTTTAAAGTGAACATGGTGGCGGTGGTGTGGTGGTTGGACAGTGGCGATGGTCGCCGGTCACTCGCACGACCCTTCTCAGGCACACTCCTTCATCCTTCTCAATAAAACCCTCAATTTTAATTAAAATCTCTAAAATAGATAAAGGGTTTTGGTATTTTGGATCTTACCCCATCTTACTCCTCCTCTAATCGCCGGAAAATTGGCCGGAAATGGCCTGAGATCTTGCGCACTGCTCCCTGCTCTGTCGCACGCTCCTTCTCCCTCTTTCTTCCTCCTCCGCCCCTTGCCGGATTTTGCCGCGTCACCCCGGCAGGGCCGCGTCTCCGTCTTCCTTCTTCTCCCTTCGTTCTTCTCTCTCTCTCTCTCTTCTCGCGCCTGTTCTTCTTTTTCCTTCCTGGTTCTGTTTCCTCTTTGCCGTGGAAACAGACCCCCTTCCCCCTCTATTTCCTTTTTTTTATGAATCACCCCACTCACTCTTAGGCAATGACACACAACCCATTCCCTTCTCTCTAAATGCCACGCCTCCCTCACCCTTCATTTCCCTCTTTTTTTTTTGTAAGGAACAGACCTTTTATCTCTATCATTCAGAGAAATTTCTTGGCACTTAATCATGCTTGTATAATTTTCTTTTTTAGTCTTGTATTTCCAGTGAATGTTTAAATTTTTTTTGAAAATTCATCTTAATGACAATATATAAGTTGTTTAATTTTATTGCTCTTGCATCATCAATAATTACAAATATCAATTATAAAAGAAGCTTATTTCGGGAGCATTCGGTGTGCCATGTCACAAAATATAATTTAATATTATATTTTAAAAAAGATAATTAGACTTTTGGATAGATAAAAGATAAAGTTTGAGGTTTAAAAAGATAATCAGATTTTTGGATAAATAGTAAAAGATAAAGTTTGAGTTTTAAATGATAATTAGACTTTTGCACAAATAAAAGATAAAGTTTGAGTCTCAATTAATTACAAGAATCATTATAATTTATGAATTAATCGTAACTTTAGTTATACAACTCAAAAAATTATAATTTTAATAACTTTGGACTCAGTTCAAAATATACTTCAAAATAAGATCCATTTTGACATACTTATCTTATTATTACGTACGGGTATCCATTATTGGGTAACCTATTTTAATATTATATTTTCAAAAAGATAATTAGACTCTTGGATAGATAAAAGATAAAGTTTGAGTTTTTAAAAAATAATCAGACTTTTAGATAGATAGTAAACGATAAAGTTCGAGTTTTAAAAAGCTAAGTACACTTTTGCATAAATAAAAAGTTTGAGTCTGAATATACTACAAGAATCATTCTAATTTATCAATTAATCATAACTCTAGTTATACAACTCAAAAAAATTATAATTTACACCTTTGGACTCGGATCAAAGTATACTTAAAAATAAGATCCATTTTGACGTACTTATCTTATTATTACATAGGGGTACCCATTACTTGATAACCTATTTGGCGGGTAATAAATATTTAAAAAGATCAAGTATCGAAAAATGTAAAGATTAATAAAAGTCATGTGATTCTTTGAATATGAAAATAAGGTATATCATAATTTTTTTCGTTAATTGTTATGTAAAAGTATTGGAGAAGGAAAACACAAAGATTTAACGCAATTCATTAACAACATGTGACTTATGTCCACAAGGAAAAGGAAAATAATTTATAGTATAGTGAGGAGAGATAGTACAATATTAGTAATTATGGGGGCAAAGGTTCTAGACCGAATGAAACTATTAACTAACCCAGAACATAAATGGTTTGCTAAACCGCATACATTGAAACTTCAAAAAAACCCCGTACTAGGTTAATCTTAAAAAATAACAAGACTTTATTTGGATAAATAGTAAGCGATAAAGTTCGATTTTTAAAAAGATAAGTACACTTTTGCATAAATAAAAAGTTTGAGTCGAAATATACAAGAATCATTGTAATTTATGAATTAATCATAACTTTGGTTATACCACTCAAAAAATTATAATTTTACACCTTTGGACTCAAATCAAAGTATACTTCAAAATAAGATCCATTTTGACGTACTTATCTTATTATTACATAGGGGTACCCATTACTGGATAACCTATTTGGCGGGTAATAAGTATTTAAAAAGATCAAGTATCGAAAAATATAAAGATTAATAAAAGTCATGTGTTTATTTGGATATCAAAATAAGATATATCACAATCTTTGTCATCAATTGTTATGTAAAAGAATTGGAGAAGGAAAACACAAAGATTTAATGCGATTCACTAACAATGTGCGAGCTGTGTCCACAAGGAAAAGGGAAATAATTTATAGTATAGTGAGGAGAGATAGTACAATATTACAACTTATGGGGGCAAAGGTTAATATATATTACCCTTCTAATCAACCTAGGCCGAATGAAACAATTAACGAACCCAGAACATAAATGGTTTGCTAAACCGCATACACCGAAACTTCGAAAAAACCCCGTACTAGGTTAATCTTAGCGGCAGATAATTCAAGCCATATCACAATATTAATATTATGTTTTTATATATATTTTTTAAAAGAATATACGTATATTCCCTCTATTAAAAGAATTGGCAAAGGTTTATTACATATATTCACAAGTCAAGTAATACACTTAATTCTGGGAATAATATATTATTTATTCCTTCCCATTCTAACAATTAGTGTTTCATACTCTCTCTTACTCGATTATTATATCATACTATATCCCGTTATATTTAACTCTTTATATAAATAACATTTGATATTAAAACCAACTAATGCCTAAAATTAACATACTCAATGCTAATGGATAAATTATTATTGAACAAGTGATAATTTTTTTAATATTAATATGTGCATTAAGCGCCACATAGGATTTTCATGTCACAAAATATATTAGTAAATTTTATAAATTTCTATCTTTATATTCCTATGAATTTTTGAAAAGATAATTATAGTTTTGGATAAATAAAAAAATAATTTTTTAGAAGATAATTAGAGTTTTGTATAAATAAAAGAGAAAAAATATGATTGTGAATAAGTGGCAAGGATTATTATAATGTATAAACTAATTGTAACTTTAGCTATAAAACTCAAAAATTAAAATTTCTATACCTTTGGACTCAGATTGAAACATACGTTAAAATAAGACCCAGTACAATACTTATCGTATTATTTCGTAGGGATTATCATTACTGGATTAACTATTTGGCGGTCAATTGAAGATAGGCTCATGACTGAAGTTAATACATAAAAGAGGCTTTTTTAGAGAGCATTGAAGGCGCCAATAAGAAGAAGAAAAAAAACACATTTTGACCAATAAGATCAGTTTTAATTAACATTTTTTATTTTATTCACTAAAGGCAACCAATAAAATCGAAGATTATTAACTTTTAGATTTTATTTGATATAAGTAGAGATAGATTTATTATAAAAATAAAAATTAGGAGGAAAAGAAAATATATTTTTAGAAATAATGGAAGAAAACCCAAGATAAGGATAAAGAAGAATATAATTTTCTTAGAATATAATTAAGAAAGAACACCTTACATAGACACCAAAGAAGATATCTAAAATATTAGTTTCGATAAGACAACGAGAAATTTTTTAAGGAAAAATATTTTTACGTAGAAATTTGAAGAAAGATATCTAAAATATTATCAGATAAGTAAATTAAAAAAGGATATTATCTCTCCAAAAAAATTTAAATCAATAATGAAACATACCAGCCATGTGCTACTACAAGTAGGGGTGAGAAGAAATGTTGGGTACCCGGTTCCAGACCCAGAACAGGTTGGAACCGGTGGTTCCGGAACTGGAACTGCCGGGACTGGGTCTGGGTATCAAATATTAGGAACCGGTTGGAAGTGGGTCCAATTCCGGGTAGTGAAGTTATAGATCCGGTACCCACTGGGTACCCGGTTCAACCGTTTTCAAGACCGATTTTTTTTTAGATGAATGCATATGTAATGTATGCTTAAGACTTGAAGGTTTTTAAGAATAACTTGTTAATGGAAGTATCAAATTATATTATATATGATGCTTATATTTAGCTAAACAATAAAAATATAGCTTTTGAATGCAAATGGGTAGCGGGTACCCGGTATTGAAACCGGCTAAATAGACCAAATAACAATCACTTTTGCGGGACTGGGTACCCGGTCAAGGAACTGGTCCCGGTTGGTTCCAGTTCCAATTCCAAAAATTAAGGAACCGGTCCAATCAGTTCCGGTTTCGGTTCCAGGTTTTGGGTACCCGGTCCAACTGGTTTCGGTACCGGTTCCGAGTAATATGACCGGGTACCCGGTTGTGCTCACCCCTAACTACAAGGAGTATTATTATCTAAACTCTTTACCATCAGGTGTATTTGTTCCGTAAATACTTGCATAGTTCCTTATTTTTTGTTTAGTATTGTTCCTCAAAAGTAATTAGTAATTTATTGAGTTTTCTAATATATTTTCATTTTCTACATACGTGATACTTTTGGGTTGCTATGTTTATTAAATCTAGATAATAGAAAGAAACTAATATTTACTGTGGTACAGTGAAATTTGGCTTTGAGTTATGAGACTCACTACAGACTAAATAAAAGTAACAAATCAATTGTGAAACTATTCGGTTTTGCTTTTAAAAAGACAAGTAGAGGCATACCAATGTTGAGGAATGGACATATTTTAATAATAAATAAGTACAACATACTTGTTATGTCTTTTAGTTAAGCTTGACCACATAATGTGAAAGTTCTATTGGTCAAATACTAAAATTAGAAATTAAGAGATAAAATATATACCTTAGTAGCGTAAATATTTACCAAGCTGATTAAGCACATTATCACCGTAGCCACAAAAATTATTATTTCATGCACTAGCAATTAAAATGTGAGTGTGTGATAATTAATTCTTAACTCTACCGATATTCAAACAAATCCGTGCATCGCACGGGCTTAAAATCTAGTATCTATAAGAGGAATTTTCCGGGAACATACGTTAGATAATCTCTATTATATATGTAAAGAGGTGGGGGTGGACACCAAAAAGAAAAAAAAAGAAAAGAAAAGAAAATAAATCAATGAGTTTATTAAGTAATTAACTTTTATTTTCAAATTTAGCCATTAAATTTTAATAAAAGATGTTCAAAAGTTCTAACTAAAATATCCAAAAACCTACAAAGTAAAAACAATTTTAAAAAATATCAACGTTTATATTTTCTTGAGATCTATAGATAGACACCCATTTTGCTATACTTTATATACTTTTGAAATTTTTTATTTTAAAATACATGAGTAATTGATTGTTCCTGAGTAAAGACACATTTGATCAAATTGATCATGATAAAGTATTTTAGCAATGAGTGAGAGATATGATAAAGCATTTTCAAGTACATTTGAATT
The DNA here is from genome assembly GCA_947645195.1 of Patellifolia procumbens. Lineage (NCBI taxonomy): Eukaryota > Viridiplantae > Streptophyta > Magnoliopsida > Caryophyllales > Amaranthaceae > Patellifolia > Patellifolia procumbens. Next base: position 263,585 of record CANSGD010001355.1, read on the forward strand.
TTTTCTCATTTGGCTAATGAGCAAAAATACCTTATCGGGTACCATATAACAAAAGTTGTAGTTGATGTGGGGGGGGGGGGGGGGGAGGAGTAAGGGATGTTTTCAAAGAAAAGTGAGCCAAAATGAATTTAGCTTGAAAACAAAATATGTATGTACCTTCACATTTTATCATGTTACAGTAGCCAAAACACACATCGTATGCAAATAAAATTAAGAGTTTTTGTACACAGTCCACCTAATATTTTCATGTTTTTACAAACTTCCACCTTAATGAATTTTTCTTTTAAATTTCCACCTATCATTCCCAATTTTATTAGAAACTCCCACCATTTAATGATTTTTTTGTTAAATTCCGTTAAGAAAACTATAAAGTGGGCCCACATATGCATTTTATTATCAGTTTACGCTGAAATTGAAGTCAATTTCATCAATTTAAGGGCAAATCCTCAACACATTTGCCGAATTACAACTATTTGAAAAGAATTACAATTATTTTAAATACCATTTTGTTTGTTAACAAAATGTATATGTGGGACCCACTTAACGGTTTTATTAATGAAATTTGATAAAAACCGTTAAGTAGTGAGAGTTTTTAATAGAATTGCAAATGGTAGGTGAAATTTTTTAAAAAAAAACTCATAAAGATGGGAGTTTCTAAAAACATGAAAAGTTATGGTAAGATGCGACTATCCATAAAGTTATCTACTGTAGATTATGAAATTTTATAATAAAATTATTGTCGCATGCATCGCGTGCATAGAAATCTAGTTGATAAGTGTTATAAGACTCATCAATAGCCACTAGCTAGTCTTTGGTCGTGCTTACGCACACGTAATGTGTGTGCCACAAAATTAATCATTATGTTTATAGTATTAATTTAGCCTTTTTATTTTGAAATGAATTAGTTGTAATTGATTTTAGTTCATTTCAGTTCGGCTCAATTCCATTAATTTTAGTTCCTGAGCTCCATTTATTTCAGTTTGGTTCAATATAGTTCAATTCATCTCCATTAAGTTCAATTCAGTTCAGCTCAATTCATTCCAAAAGAATCAAGCCTAAAAGTTTTAAAAAATTGGTAACACTTGACTAAAAAATGATCAAGTGATTTCGGCATACAATGGTGATCAATGGATGGCTTCTAGTTAAAAATTGTAAATTATAATTTTTTCAAAAGGAGGTTTTTAGATGGTTCATTTGCAATCTAAGTAAGGAAAATTTGACAATAATCACTATACACTTTAAATTGAAAAAAACTACCGATATTTTTTTTTAAACTTCAACTATTAGTCCCTCCGTTTTTTTAAAATATGTATGTTTACCATTTTGAGATGTTTTTTTTAATATGCACCTTTCCACCTTTTCCCATAAATGGAAGGTTGACCCACCTAACTAATTATTACACTTGTCTCCTACTTTTTATTTCCTTCTCTTTACCTTTTTTTACTTTTTCCTTACTTTTACTAACTTTTTCTCTTAATTTTGCACTTTTTCCTTGATACGCTCGCAAAAGCAAACATGCATATTAAAAATAAACGGAGGTAGTACAACTTTATTAGCTTATTATACACAAACTTAACACAGAAAAGCCAAGACATGACTGTGATCCTTATAAAGACCAAAATTACATTATTGTGCTGTAGAACGTGATAGATGAAATTACAAATAAGTAAGATATATAAGTTGCGTCCCTATCTAGTATCTCCCTCATTAGATCATATCGATCAATAAAGGAGAAGATAAAAACTTATTGAAAGCATATATATGTATAATCAACTCTAGGTAGTAGTAGCTTAGGTACTACATAGGGTAAGGCTTGTGATTATAGTTGACGCCAGAAAGAAGAGATCTACTGGCGGAATAAACCAGCAATTTGAAGTTGAACACGGCCATTAAGAGAAGAAACTCCGTTTAAAGCTAATGGGAGGAAAGTACCAGCGTTAAGGGAGGAGGTGACATTGCATCCGGGAATAGGAGTTCTAGCAGCCACAGTTAGGAGATTAATAATATTTGATAAATTATTATTTACCAAATTAAGAATGTTGTTCAAATTAAGGGTGATGCTAACGAATCCAGTAGGAGAGGTATTGACAGTGACAGTTTGACCACCGATAGCCGTAACCGTCACCGGGATGTTGGCTAGTGGCAGGCCGGGGCCAGTCAAAGTTCGGGAGCAGGTAAGTGTTCCGTTTATGGTTATGGGGATCGATAGCAACGGTGGCGGCGGCTGTTGGGCATTGGCTTTTGGAATGGTGGTGACGGAGGTTAGGAATATGAGGACTAGTGCAACAATGAGAGAAAGGGGGCTGAGTTTTTGTTGATAGGTGCCATTTTTTCTATAGATAAAATGATTTTGAATGATGGTTTGAGTTTGAGTATTGAGTTGTGCAGGGAAATATATATAAGGGGTGAACCGAAGGGGTCCTGCATGTTAGCTAGATCATATGCATGCAAATGGGAAGGAAGTCTTCAAAGGCATTATTATGAGCACTAAGAATAACGTACAAACCTTAAACTTTGCAACTTTCTAATTTCTATACCCCAACCTGACATCTTCTGTACCTTTCTTATCACTTCCAACTTGAATTCCTCCTTCACTAATATCATTTCTTACGACCTTCAATCACAAGCAACAAAATCAATACAAAGCTTTTAATTGTTATGACTTTTGGAACAAGATCGAAAGACTAAAAGTAGTACTCTAACAAATAAAGAAGGTTCAAGAATAATAAACGGTACCAAACACTAGTCTAACTACATAGAAGCAAAAAATTATGGGTCTCTCAACATATTTGTTTATCTCTTTCGCCATCTATCAAAAGATGCAAGGAAAGGAACACTTATATTAGTCTCGACTTGGTAAATAATCATTTTTCAGTAACAATCACACTATGTTAGTTTATATTCGTGCTAGAATAACTCATTTGTTTGTTTGTTTTTTCCTTATGAAACATTACTTAAATAAGATAGTAGGATCCACTATACTAATAACTTAACAAGCTAGAATGAAATTCTAGTTTATTACACGACTAGTTTTTATACCCATGTAATAATGAGTCGAGTTGAGTAAACGTCCAATCACAGATTTGCTCAATTTGGCTCGTAACATTTTAGTCGAACTCCAGCAAAGTCTCAAACTTGTTTGAGACCAAATTATTAGAAATAATTTCACATTAAACTCAAGTACTAGCCCATGTAAGTGGTAGCTATACTCACTGACTCGACTAAACTTGTCAACATGTTGAACATGGATATTAGGACAATGATTCATCAATTAAAAGTGGGCAATAACAACTATTAAGAGGCTTGTACGTAACGTGCAATATGCTATAGGTGGCACAATCATAAGTTTAAACGACGCGTCGAGTGGCACAACAATATGCCAGAAATATGATACATTTCTCCTTTTCCCTGTCGTAGTTTATTTTGAATATTTTTCTTTGATTGTCAGAATATTCCTATACGATGATCCAATGTCCAAAAAAAAAACTCAAGTTAAGATACTTTTATTATATTCCAAGTATTTAACAATTGAGTTTTTAACATTTTAAATTCTACAAAAAATGCTTTTACTATCAATTGCAATTTTTTATCTTTAATATCTACAATGATTATAGAAGAAAATAATTCAATCATGTTCACTAGCCTCTCAAACCAAATTTAGATGTGCTCTACTCTTGAAATTCACGATTCAAATTACACTTGTATACCAGCCAAGTAAGCATTACAAATTTTATCCTAAACTGGGGGTGAAGAATGAGCATCCTACACTCCTCAAGACTATTTTTCGCTCATGACTCATTTGAATAACTATAAGTCTCTAACTGAGTAAAAGCCACGCTATAGTAGTGTTTCAAGTGAGCAAATTAGTTAAATATACCCTTGGATGTATGATGTTAATCCTACACCTAAATGTGATGAATAAACTCAGTAGGCATGCACCTATAACGAGTAATAACTTAAAAAAATAGTTTATTGAAGATTATATGCATGCAAGACATTGTAAATACCCCCTTCCATTATATAAAAAGAACAAGGATGGGCATAAAACCCAACATATTGCATCTTCAACTCGTTTCATTTTGTTTGGGCTAAATGAGAGATATTATTGATCAAGGATCAACAACTGAAAAGTACCAATGATAGCTTCTTCGTCTTGCTATCTCACATTTTGTTATGAGTCCAATTTGATCCGTGGTTGATTACATATTTTCCTGAGCACCTTTATTTAAATCACGCAATAATAGTGAACAAAAAACCTTCTTTAAGTACTAGTATGATTGATAAGTATATGAGAGGAGAGAAATAATATGTATTGTATTGAGTTGTGTGTTCAATAATGAACCATGACTATATATAGCAATTACAAACTTCACTTTTACTAGAAAATTATCTCTAGAATATCTTAATACTACTACTAATCTAATACTTATTGGAAAAAAAATCATAAGATATTATTCCCCATGATCTCTGTACTATAAGGGAAGAGAGGGGGGAAGGGGGGGGGAAACAAATAAAATAAATCAAGGAAGTCATTAAGTAATTAAGTTTTATTTCCAAACTTAGCTATGAGATTTTTAGCAAAAAATGTTTAAACTTAAAACTAAAATATATAAAAATCTACCGAGTAATTTTTTTAAAAAATATCAATGGTAATATTTTCTTGAGATCTATAAATAGAGACCCACTTTGCTATATTTTTATATACATTTGAATTTTATAAATTTTCAAATACATGAGTAATTGATTGCTCGTGAGTGAACGTGCATTTGATCAAATTGATCATCATGATTAAGTATTTTAGGATGAGTGAGAAAGTGGTAGAGGGAGAGGGATGTTACTCATGAGTGATGATGCTAATGACATCTTTCATTAATCTTTTGTAAGATATTGTCTTTTTTGGTGTTTTGTTTTTAAATCACTATTGTTAATCTACTCTCTAATATTTATTATATTTTTTTTTATGTATATACATTGTTTTACTTTTTAAACCTTTTTGAGATTACAATTACACCCTCTAAATAAACAAAATAACTAAAATTAATGATTATTTTTAAAAGTATGAAAAATATTTATACATGTCACTAGACAAATTACAATGTAGTTTCTCCCAAGTATTTACATATTAATCTTTGGCACGAGTCACACATCGCTATTATATAAGTGAACAGGAGGGGGGTGGACACCAAAAGTGAAAAAAGGAAAGAAAATAAAATAAAATAAAAAATCTTAATCGTTGCACTACTGATAGATAATTAATCACTTAATTAATTAAGTTATATAAAATAAAACATTAATGTTTTTATTGTTTCGCACGCATCGCGTGCACATGATGCTAGTGATAATATATCCTTACATACTAATTAGAAATAAAACGAACATTGCTATTGGAAAAAAATCAATAATAGTTTCAGATCAATCAAATGATCTAAAACTTCTTTTCGTTGAAGTCAATACACAAATCTGGTGTTGTCGTCTTCAATATTTTGATTTTCTTGAGCAAAATCGGAGAACGCCATTCTTTTTGAACCCTCTAATTTGCAGTATGACAGAACAACATTTTTGTCGAACCTATCATTATCACCTGAAAAGGAACGCCATCCTTTTTGAACCTTTCATATCTCTGTTGAGGAACGTCATTCTGCTCGAACCTCTTGTTAAATATTTCAATTGATCAGTAACGTCATTCTTTTCAATCTCGTCAAATATATGTTGGACGAGGGACGCCATTCTTTTTGAACCACTCGCCAAATATTAATGAAAAAATAACAAAAAATATAATATGATGTTATTTTCTAGAGCAAAATATGCTCAGAATCAGAGAAAGCCCTTATCTCATGGCACAATGAAAGTTAATAAAACCCTGTCTCACAACACAGGAAGAGTCTTTTTTTTATAGAACAAATAAAATTAAAGCCAATAGTACCTGAGCTTCCTTCCGCGTAACTAGGGATGATTATCGAACGAGTCGAGACCGAACTCTACTTAGCTCGGCTCGTGTTCAGTTAACTTTATTCGAACTCGAGCCGAGCTGAAAACTTAACGAACCGAGCCGCACTTTGACGAAGTGTTGATCGAGTCGTTGTCTAGTTGTTCACGAACAAGCTTGACCTAATATTTTCGCTTTTGAAATTATTTTTGGAAAAATTGCTTCTAATAATGCAACCTTTTAGTGATTCGCAAATAATAATGCAACATTTTGATTATTCTGGAATAATGCAACCTTTATACCCCATTTATTTTAAATAGGACAAATTACCGGTGACATGAAGAGAACGTAAATTTTTTAATTTTAAATTTTAATTTAATTAATAAATCAAATAAAGTTAAAATATAAAAAATAAAAAATAAACTAATCCCCCCACCCACCCCCACCCCCTGCTGTCAACCCCCCCAAAGGACAACAGCAACTACACCCCCAACCCTTCCCTTCCCTTCCAACCCATAAACAACACCTGAAAACTCTACAATTCTCTTCTTACACGACATGTCACGAAATGACGAGCATGCTAACGCAGGTAGATTCATTTTGCTCTACTAAAGTTCCAATTCACACAATTCACAACTAAAATGCGAGGAAAATCTATCAAATTCTTCAACCTCATTAAGAACTCCAAAATGATTGATTAAAACAGTACATACTATAAAAATGCATTGAATTTCTGAAAATAAAGTGCTAACAAAGGTAGATTCATTTTGCTCAACTGAAGTTCCAATTCACAACTAAAATCCCAGGAAGATCCATCGAATTTCAACCTCATCAACTAATACTTTTTAAAACACTAAATTACTGAAAATAGAGTAAGAAATTGAATTCAAAAAAGAAAGAGATAGAAAAAATACGGTGTTTTTCCAGCGATCTTGAGCATTGACATCAGCGCAAAAATCAATCAAACACTGAGCAACAAGGGTACGTTCTTCTTCAAGAAGCTTCCGCACAGCAGCATCGTCGTTTTGATGAGCGTGCCAAAGAATAGCAGACGTTTTGCACTGGTGTTTGTCGGGAAGGTAGCAGGGGAGGGGTGGGGATTCATGGGTGGGGTTAGGGGTGGGGGTGGGAGCAGGGCCGTCCCGTAGAATTTTGAGGCCCGTGCTAAATTTTATTATCGAGTCTCAAGCGGTAAATTTTGTATTAAATTATAAATAAAAAATTATTACAAGATAGTATGTTATATATGACTTTTTAGAAAGCAACTAATTTTATCCATCACTTTATTATACTATTGTTGTTTCTTTTTCTCAGAATTAATGATTAAATTATGGAATTTAATGGATATCAAGAGTTAATTTAAGCTATGATTTTGGAAATACATATCATGAATAAAATGAAAATTTTCTTCTTGTTACAAAACCATTCTACAGTTAAAAAATTAATTACCTTCAACTATCGAATTGTAATTAACTCCAAAAAGAATTGAAGCATTGGCCGAGCCTCAAACTATTTGAGCTTTGATAGGAGAAATTTGACGTACACTAAAACTTTAATTATTAGAATTAGGTGGGTTAATAAGCAATTTGTAAATAAAATAACAATAGAACAAAGAAGGATGATAGGAAAAGGGGGGAAGGGGAAATGAAAAAAGAATAAGAAAAAAACTAATGGCTAACAAATACTCCCTCCGTCCCAATATAACTGCTACATTTGATCAAAAAAGTAGATACTATTTTTGGTTAAATGTAGCAATTATATTGGGACGGAGGGAGTAAAAGGGAGAGTGAAGGAAACTTGGGTTGACGTCAGAGAGGAGAAATGGGGACAAAAATGCAACTCTAAGGATTCGAACCAGTCATGCAAGTTTCTTGTAGGAATGACTTTACCACTGCGCTACATAACAACCACTGTTATTATTGTACAGGAAACTATATGTACCTAATACAGTACTGTAACTTTTGGGCCCTCGGTATTTCTGGGCCCTGTGCAGTAGATCATGTTGCACATGCTCATCACCGGGCCTGGTTGGGAGAAGGTCTGGGTAAGGGTGGGTTAGGGGAGGGGAGGGGGTAGTTTTTTTTTGTTTTATCTTTTCAATTTTTTTTTTTATATAAATTTGTTTATGAGAACCAATGATAAGTTGATAAGTGTCCCACTAAGCCTATTATTCAGGTTATATTGGATTTTATCCGATTTTGTATTATTTAAAATAAATGGGGTATAAAGGTTGCATTATTCCAGAATAATCGAAAAGTTGCATTATTATTTCCGAATCGCCGAAAGGTTGCATTATTAGAAGCAATTTATCCCTTTTTAGACACTAAAGCTATTAGCTTATTATTGTGTAATATTTATAACAAAGATACTTTTAGATTCATATATAATATAGTATTTTAATATATAAAATAATAATCGAGTCTGTTCACAAGAGTGTCGTGCCGAGTTTTGCATTAAGGTCTCGAGCCGAACTCGAACTCAAACCGAGCCACAACGAGTCGAGCTTTGATCGAGTTTTGACCGAGTCAAACCCAAACTGTTCGCGAATACAACACTCTCATTCTCACCCCTATACGCAACCAAGAACCGACTGCTAACACACTTAGTAATTCACGGAACCTCATAATGCAAATGATTATGCATCACCATCGTCACCCATTCACACACTATATCAATGACGTTGCCATTGAAATCTAAGAATCTAACACAATATATTTTATTTTGAGCCAATATGTTTAATCGTTGCTATACAAAAAAGCTTTCACAAAAAAAGTTTGAGTAAACGTTTACAAATTTCATCGGTGGATTAAAAACTTAGGGGCATTTGGTTGGGGGTTTCAGGAAAGGGAAAGGAAAATAAAATCTTTATTACCCTTACTTGATGTTTCAAGACCTGCGCTCTGGAAATGATATCCTAAAAGGAATAACTAGTTTGGTTAATAACCGGAAAAAACAATGGTTAGGATACATTGTCAAAATACAAAGTGGACAACACAGAGCTAGTTAGAAAATTCGAAAGACACTTTCGTAAAATAAAATATGTCGATTTACCTGAATATTTGATTTGCTACTTCTGTGGAAGAAGTGGACACCTTATGGACAAATGTAAGATTGAGAAAAAGTGTGTTGATAAGAATAAAAATAAGCAAATCAAATACGAGTAAGAAAGGTTCTACTTGAAGCTCAAAGAAAGAAGAAGGGACCCAATCAAATATGGGTTCCTAAAATTAATAAGTGATCTCTTTGTAGGAAAATGTGAGAGGAAGCATCCTATGGTACCTCCATAATGGTTGCTTAAGACAAGACTAGTGATAAATTTAAATTCCTCTCACTTGTAGCCTACCATGGAAGGTGTGTTACATTTGGCGACAACAAAAAGGTGAAACTATTGGCTTCGAGATTAATTTCTAGCAATTGATTTGTGTTATATGCCTTATCTTTCCTTGTAGATGTGTTGAATCGGAGTTCATAATATATGTCCATGTGAATATTTGTGAAGAAGTCTTTTGAGTTTTGATTTAGGATTTGCAAGGTCTATTGATGGTGTCCTGATGTCTTGATTCTAAGTTGTCGAATTATTAAGCTAAATGATCCTAAGTTGCCGAACTGTTTTAGCTAGGGCTGGGAAAAGCTAATCCGACCTCCTAACACGACCTGAACTGGACTTGAAATAAGTGGGTTTGGATTAAGTTTTTCGACCTGATTATCTAAATGGGTTGATCCAACCTGATATGTTAATTAAATAGGTTAGGTTAACGTTGAAATTTTCAACATGAATATAACTTGATTTGACCCATTTATATAAAATAATCCCAAAAAATCTAATTTTAATAAATACTAAATTGGTGAATAAAAATAACAAAAAAGTCTAAAGATGTATAATAATTAACATTATTTAGAAAAATATCAAATTATATTCATTTTGTGGTGAAATGTATTTTTAATCTTTTAAAATTATAATTAATTAAGATAAAATATTAAATTGAAACTAAGTGGGTTAACTGGGTGACCTGTGTATTAAATGGGTTGGGTTAGGGTTGAAATATTTGACCTGTTTAATAAATGTGTTAGGTTAGGGTTGAAAATTTCTAACTCGTTTAATATTGGCCCGAACTCGAACCTGATCCAACCCGACCTTTTTACCAGCCGTTATTTCAGCTATGAAATGTTTGATTCATTTCTCTATGATAAGCTTGCTCTTTAGTCCAATGTTTTGATTTGCTTCTTTTGAGTTTGACATATGCCTCATTTCATTGCCCAATCACATCCTTCTTTTCTTCATTCGTTGATACAAACTCAGTAAGTGTTCTTATGTTGATTCATGATTATTCTTGAGGTAAAAGGTATGTTATGAGATGATAAAAGAAGATGTAATATGTTAAGGAGGAACTTGATGAGGTCAAAATGTGTTTTCATATGTGAAGTGATAAAAACAATAGTTACACTGTACCCAACAAGGGAGTATCTCAAGAACAACTAAGGTATGTCACGCCTCACCAATATTTCTAGTTTGATTATGATTTTTCATTAAATCTATTTTTTTATAATCTGCATCTCCTTAAAAAATGAAAGTAAGGAAGAAATGAAAAAAAAACTTCCAAAAAGGAGAAGATTATTTCTTGCTGACTTCAGATTATGAAATGAATCTTGATGTAGCACCAACATCATTATTTTAATTTTTGCTTGAGCTACTATTTTGCATGCACAATTGATTTCAGACTATGAAACTAACTATGGATGTTTCATGTCTCCTTTTTGATAATGTCAAAAGGGAGAAGATTTGGTATATAGCATTATATTAATGCTAGCTAGATGTTCGTTCTCATGTGATCATATCATGTTGCCAATGTAATAATCATATTATTTGCTTTCCCATTTGAAATGATATATGCTTGTTTTGAGGGGGAGTATTATGTATTTATCATCGTTAAAAAGCGGGAATTTGTTGAGATGTTAAGTCTGTATGTATTTTGATGATGAAAAACACACTTGTACAATAACTTGTTTGATTGCGTAACAGTGATATAAGACTGTTATAGAGCTCGGATAATCATGAAAGCTCAAGGGCTTGAGGAAATTTAAGTTTAGGTCTAGTTATATTCTTATTCATGTTAATGAAATATAATCAGGTTATTGGAATAATGTGCTAATGTCAAAATGTGACTTTAGGATGGTTAATTATTTTCTCAGAGTTAGGAAAAAAATTTATCTTATTAAAATCATATTAGTTTCAAAATTTTAAATGGGATATATAAGAAAATATTTTGGAGACAACGAGTCATAGAAAGTTGAATAATTTTCGAAAAACTGTTGAAAAATTATTAGAGAAATTTTCAAAAATTATGATTTAAGGAAAAACGTTTTTTTTGGTAAAATTAGTTTTGGTAGAATAAGATTAGGATTAAATCCTTTTATATCTTAGGAAACCAAATTTAGTTTTATGGAAAAACAGATTTTTGGTTTGTAAAAAATAAAAATATGATTAGAAAAGATTTGTTTAAAACATAAAAATAGCATTTGAGTAGAAGATGAGATATGAAGATATCATCCCTTGTCTTATAGAACAAGATTGGTTAAGAAGATATTCTTATCTCTCTTAAACAATCCTTAACCAGAATTCATATAAAAAGGGGAATATGCGCCGATATTCCATACACACGTTTTGATAGCATAATTAGAGAGCTTTCGAAAAAGAAAAAGAATGTAACTCGTAGAACAGAGCATGACACAATGTAGTTGAAATCGAGTTTAATTTTCCTCATATGCTTATCTAAAAGCATTTGTACGAGTATTAAAATCTTTCGGTAATTTTGTTTATAGAGAGTGTCAAATTTAGTTTGGATGTGTGCCAAATCAGACTAGCAACATTTAGAGTTAAGTGTTGGGGAACACTACTAGAGTTAGTAGTGGGAGAATAGTTTTTGTATAAAAAAAGATATTTTAAGATGCAAATTAATAAGAGAGTAGGTAGAGTGGACGTAGATCTCAGACTTGGAATCGGACAACGGTTGATTATTGTGCTTTGATCTCTTATTTTCCGCTGCTATATTGTGTCACAAAAGGTTAATTGAGTTAAAATCGAAAACCGAATTAAGTTATCTAGTATTAGCAAAGTGAAAAACCATAGTGCCATAAAGTTTATTTTTGTGAAAAAATCAATTGAATAAGCCACTAGACTTGAGTGTTCCCTTGCGTTCCAAAAAGTGGTTTCATAGCCATCTATTCTTATAAGGCTAACACAAGAAGAGTCTCGTAACAAACACTCGAAGTTTCCTATCTTCAACAATAAAGACTATGGATGGTGGAAGACTAGAATGAAAATTTACATCCAATTAAGAAACTGACTACGAATGTTGGAAGATTATTCGGAAGGGTCCAGTCTCCATCGAGTCGAAAGACTCACAGACTCAACTAATTGACTTGAAAATCATCTTCAACTTAAGTCAATAAGTTAACAAAAACTTTATTGAAACATAAATTAAATCACATGGCTTCCATCATCAATACAACGAGTTCATTTGGAATTACTGGCTCTTTCAAATCCACATCAAACAGGATATACGCTTTTCATTATAACCTTTAGCCTAGGTTGAAGCTTATTAGACCATATTGAAACTCATAAGACCTGATTGGAAGTTGATAGCCAAAAGCTAACACATGATTGTCTCATAAAGACCAATATTATTTTATTGTGCCATAAAACGAGATTCAGCAAATTACAAAGTAATAATATTGATAATTTTTTTAAAGACTTTCTAATATATAATATAATTAAGAATCATCTGGTCTGGTTAGGATATAGGTAAGGTATACTTCTGTCCCCCAAAAGATTTCAAAAATCATATTTTTATAAAAAGAATAATTTCAAAAGGCAAAATATGGGAAAGAATATGGGAAGATACTAATAATATAATCTATAACTATATTTAAATACTAAAGCAAAATCCATTCTATATGTGTCAAGCTTAAATCATGGGTCATGTGTCACTACTTCACCCATTTTGCCACATATCAATTGGCTAGCAATTTTCATTGTCATGTAAGCATAATATAATGTAGTACTAAAATGACCTAGATTAGTTAGTTTGATGTAAACTACTTGGATAAAAGTAAGTATTTCATTGAGATTCCTTACATAAAGGTTAAGCAACTATGTACATCAAATATTTCTACATGTAAAGATTGCATATATTGCGATGGAGTAGATCGATGGAAATTTTAGAGTATCACATCAAATATTGTATCAGATAATATGTTTAACCTTCATAATGAAGAAGTGACATTATTTTTATAATAAACCTTTAAATATATAATATACGTTCATGCCTATGTGTTATTAAGAACATTTATTAGCTTTTTCCCCTTTCTTAAACACATAAAGATATTTTAATTTTTTTAGTACTAATTTATTAAATAAAAAGTACATAAGAAATTAATACATTATACATTAAAATACGAATTTAGTGTAGTTCTGATGGAAAACAATGTTAATAGTTGGATATAGTGACAAAAATATAATGTTTGAATAATTGTTATGATAATTAATACTAATCATAATATAGAGTTGTAGTACTCAATATAGGATTCTAGTTTTAGTTTTTATTATTAGGTAAGTGTGGTTAGTAACTAAGGATATGATGCCAGCAATTTTATAAGTTATTATATATGTATATATATGTTTTTCTTTATGTTCATTCCGCCATAAATTTCCTCGTACTTTTGCATGGGTTTGAAACTAGTAATATATATAAATTAGTTTGATTTATATGTTAGATTACCTTTTCATTTCTTTCTTGCATCTTTTCTAGCCTTGTATAGTAGAAATTATTTTTAATAGGTTGCGACTGCGTCATCAGTCTCCCTTATAACTTGACGTTATTCCATGTGGAAAAGAGAGGTGAATGACATTTGAATCTATGACCTATTTATAAGGTTGACTCCGACAACGTGTCAAAGGACTAATTCAACCATTGTGATGGTTTTTTGACATAATTAACAATATAAAGGATTATATTTCATGTAATTTCGACAAATTGAATTTCAAAAATCTTATGGAAAGGCGCACCTAAAGTTTTTTGGTACAACTAGTCTTACACCACATAGGATATATAATCCTCTCTCTCCTAATTTACATGAATGGGAGGAGTTTTGAATATTCTACTCAAATAGTAGATGTTTTGATAAGTTGAAAAATAAAGTGTACGACTGTTGCATAAGGAGATTTACTGAGGAGCATTGTTAGAGATATATTAGGAGACTGGAGATATATTAGGAGACTGGAGATATGATTATATTTTTAGAATATATTAGTATGTTGGGGAATATTATTATGTTGGGGAATAATATCTTATAATTTATCGCCAATAAGTATTAGATTAATATTAGTATGAAAAATTAACTTGAATAATCCAAACTGTGGTCATTCTGCCAAAAGTAATCCCAACTATTAGTTATTCGTGTATAATCCTAATTATGAGGAAGGTTTGTCACAAACACACCCAGGTGACTTGCAATCTATTAGCAAGGTAAATATTACTATCGAACCACCATCCTTCAACTCCGCTGCCACACACCGCCACTACAGAAACCACCACTCATCACCAGCCACCACCATAAACAGTCATCCAACACCAACGAACCACCACCCATCACCTCCACTGGCACACTGCCACTCCAGCAACGACCATCATGAATCACCTTCCATAACAACCACGAACCCTACAACTACCACCAATTGAAAACCAATACCAATGAAACCCAACAACCACCCCCCACTAGACCCCAATCGAAACCCACCATGAAAGACCCAATCGATACCCCACAACAACCACCACCAAATCCCAATTGAAAACCTCAACTACCACCGGAACACCACCATTTCAGCCATCAATCTACGAAACCCACCAACAATCCAACCTAATTCAAAACCCTAATCGAGAACACCAATCAAAAACCCAGTGGAGGATAAAGGACTCGCCTGAGGAGGGAAAATCGTGCAAGGAGAGTGTGGAAGAGAGAGATCGCGCTAGGAGAGGGTGGAAGAGCGAGAAATTGTGGGTGTTGTGTTGTTGCGGTGGAAGTGATGGTGCATATGAAAAAGCAGTTTTGTGCTGCTGCATTGGGAAATGGCGGTGTTGTGATGGTGCGGGTGGAAGTGGTGAAGGAGATGTGCAGTGTGTGCCGGAAGAGGTGAGGAGGTGGTGGTGGTGTTGAGGTGGTCGTGGTGTGTGGCGGTGTGTGTGGAGAGAGAATGGGGAGAGGGTGATTAGTTGTCAAAGGGGTTGGGGATGGTTGGGGTTGGGGAGAGGGCGGTTAGTGGTCTTAGGGCTGGGGATGGGTGGGGGTTGGGTGAGGGATTTTTGAAGGAAAAAAAACGCAAAAAGGATAAACAAATTATGAACAACCATTTTTTTTACCGGTTAAACAGGTTTCGTTCAGGACATGATTCATTTGTAGCTGACCTCCCAATTAGTTGGGATTATATGGGAATAACTAAAAGTTGGGATTATTTTTGGCGGAACAACCATAGTTTAGATTATTGTAGTCAATTTTTCCTATTAGTATTAAGATATTCTAGAGACAATTTCCTAGTAGAAGTGAAATTCGTAATTGCTATATATATTGTGGACATGGTTTATTATTGTCATACACAACTCAATACAATACACATTATTTCTCTCGTCTCATAAACTTATCATAGTATCAAGAGGAGGTTATATTTTGGGATCATAGATCTACAAAAAACTTTCTTCCCTACCGGTAGGTTTAAGTTTTTAACCCACCGGTGGAATTTATAAACCTTTACTCAAACTTTTTTTCCGGAAGCTTTTTGTATAGCAACGATTAAACCTACTTGCTCAAGAATAAAATTCATTGTGTTAGATATTGTTATGTCCTAATGTTTGCTTAGCTGTCTGTGTAGGTAATAAGGTGATTGCAGCTATCTACACTCAGCTATGTCTCTACATCTACCCAGACCAAGCTATGTTCCTACAGCTAAGTAGCTGAGCAGGGGTACAAGGTGTAAACGAGTCGAGCTGAGCTCAAGCTCGACCAAGCTCAGCTCGGCTCGAAGTCACTTTGGTCGAGCTCGAGCTCGGCTCGAAGCTCAACGAGCTCGCCAAGGTGAGGTTCGAGCTCAGCTCGTTTACAAACCTTCAAGCTCCAGCTTGGCTCGGCCCTTTTTTTTCTTCCACCTATTGGTTATTGGCCTTATTGTTTTTCTTACATAAAGTAGAATATGAAATAGTTCACCATACATAAATTTAATACAATATGAAAACTAAACTCAATAATATTATATTCCTTTATAGGCTTTGCATGTTTGGGCTATTTTTAAATTTTTCTTATTGCCACACGTGTCAAATGTAATTTTAAAAAAAAAAACCTGAGATAAGCGGAGCTTAAATGTGTCGAGCTTTGCTGGGCTCGGGCTCGAGCTCGTATACTTAACATATAGCTTGGGCTTGGCTAGGGTCAAAGTTGACCGAGCTCGAGCCGAGCTCGAAGGCTCTACGAGCGGGCTCAGATCATTTACACCCCTAGGTGCAACCCAGCTTCAGTAGTGCGAAGTGAGTTTGTTTTACAAAACTCCAATCTTCATGAAAGACCAAGTCTACCTCAACTCAACGAGCATAAAGAAGTAAGACTATTTCAAGCTGCCAACGGAAGACGTTCAACAAGATATCAGGAGGAGATAAAGATGGTTGCGAGAAGCAAGGAGGTGGTTGCAAACCGTTGCTCAAGTCTATTTCAAACGTACATTTATCTTAGTATAAATAGAAAAGTAAACAGCACATTTGACTCACTTGTTTTTTACATAAGCATTCGTATTCTCTAAGCATACAGACTATTGACATTTGATTCACTTTGAGAAACTAGGATACTAGCTAGGGCTGTAATCGTTATTTACATAGTGGATTGGTGGACTCAAGGCCACCCGCGGTTTTTTCCCTTATTCATGGGGTTTTCTGCGTCACTATATCGGTGTCCTTCTCTCTTTGATTTCTTTGTTCTTCATAGCTACAGGGATTTGCATTCATTTACTTTGTATCCATCCTCTAGTTGTAGGTCTCTAGCTAAGTTTTACCCTTTGCGGAATTTGGCATAAATAGATACCAAGATTTCAATAGCAACGCAACGTCATTGATATAGTGTGTAAATGGGTGATGATGGTGATGTATAATCATATTGCATCATGCGGTTCCGTGGATTACTAAGTGTGCTAGCAGTCGGTTGTTGGTTGCGCAGAAGAAAGCTCACGTACTATTGGCTTTAATTTTTTTTGTTCTATATAATAAAAGACTCTTCCTGTGTTGTGAGACGGGGTTTTATTGACTCTCATTGTGCCATGAGATAAGGGCTTTCTCTGATTCTAAGCATATTTTTCTCTAGAAATAACATCATATTATATTGTTTGGTATTTTTTCATTAATATTTGGCGAGTGTTTCGAAAAGAATGGCGTCCCTCGTCAAACTGATATTTGACGAGTTCGAAAAGAATGACGTTACTGATCACAAAAAAACTGTATTTTGCTATAGAAATTTTTCCGTAGCAAACATAAAAAATCCGTTGCAGAGTGAGTTTTTATTACGGAATATTTCCGTAGCAAAAGTGGGCGTAGCAAACTGAATTTTGCTACAGATTTTCATTCCATAGCAAAACTTTAATCCGTAGAAAAACTTTGCTACGGATTTTTCTATCAGTAGCAAACCATATTTCATAGCAAAAATTTGCTACGGTTTTTTTCTACCCCATCTTGACCCACTCCCCCCATAAATCCAATTGAAATGCCATTAGTAAGAATCGAAATCGAGACAAGGCTGTGGAAAGTGAAGTAGCTCCCGACTGAGCTATACATGATGCACATACTCGTAGTTGGCTTATGTTCTTTATATTTCTTCTTATTATAATGTTGTCAATTGTATTCCGTAGCAAATTTTGTTACGGAATCAAATTCCGTTGCAAATTTTTGTTACGGAATCGAATTCCATTGTAAACTTTTGCTACAGAATCGCATTCCGTTGCAAACTTTTGCTACAGAATCGTTATCCATAGCAAATTTTGCAACGGATATAGTTTTCCATAGCAAAATTTGCTACGGAATTGAAAACCGTAGCAAAGTTTGCAACAAAATTGTGTTCCGTTGCAAAGTATGAAACCACCACATCCTTCCTGTCACCACCAGTAATGCAAGTGGAGAAAAATACTTCAGGCCTTTGCAACACCGGACTGCATAATCTAGCAAACATCAACTATGAATTTGCATAATCTTTGATAGGTATATCGCATGATTCGCGTCGCAATTTTTTTTCAAAAAGAAACACTAAACAGCCATCAAAACCGGTTCCTCCAGGGTTGAACCGGTCCTAGGAGCCGATTCAACCATGGGAAAACCGTATCTTAGACCAGCTCAACCATTGAGGAACCAGTTTCAATGGTCGTTCAGTGTTTTTTTTAAATGCGAAGATCTCGTGGAACTGTGACGGCGGGAGATTTGGGACTCTGACGGTGGGGGCTGTGAAATGCCTCTAATTTTTCGCCTTATCTCACATTAAGCCTGCTGTTATTTCAAAGTTTTCTCCAACTTACTGAATTTCTTTCTCAAATACACCTCATGTGCTACCAGTATGTGAATTCTGGGAAACAAATCAAGAATTTGGTGCAGTTGATGTTTGATCAATACAATTTGTTTTGGTTTCTGATGTCTGAAATGTATGGGTTTTGAACCTTTTAGAATAATTTGGCGTTTAACCTTTGATGAGGTTATTTTGTAAAGGTTAAATTGGTATTTTACTTCATTGGTTGTGGGCGTTTTTTGTATTTTTGCGGGCGTCATTTAGCTCTTCACTTTTGTATCTAATTTGGATCTTTTTTTTTTTTTACTTTGACAGGAAAACGGCTAACGGTGGAGGATAATTTATAATGATAGATGAAAGTGTTCTTCTCTTCGTGATTGAGCTCGTGATTAAGATAAATAGTAGGATTTGCTAGGCCAATTGACTTATAAAAGTTTATAGTACTTTATTATTGATTGGTGTTGTGGATACTTTTATTTTAGTTAGCCTCTTTTTTTGTAAGACATACATTAGCATCAAGTATCTGAAATTTGATTTCAACTCTTTATATCAAGTTATATATTCTTCGTATCTTAGCGAGCATCCAAACTGATGCAGATATATAAATGTTATTGTGAAAGACAAACAGGGGTCAAACAACGAGTTTGAGACAACGAATACTTTGTTGCCCAATCTATTTATTTTTTGGTATGAACAATGAGTTTGGGCAATAGCTTGAATCGTTGCACAATATGTATAGGGCATCAAAATTGCTTAGAACCAGATTGTGAGGAGGTTGTTGCCAAAGACCTTATGGGAAATGAATTGAACGTTGTTGCCCATTCTTTTGGTTTGGGCAACAGAAAATTCGTTGCTTTACATACCCTAAATCTCGTTGCACTAAAGAGGGATTGGGCGAGGAATTAGGATGTCGTTGCACAAAATTGGTTTTGGGCAACAAACTCGCATGTGGTGGCACAAAACGATTTGGGCGACCCTATTTGGGCCACGAGCCTACCTCGAACTTAAATTCGTTGCCCAAAGGTTTGTGCAACGAAAACAATATGTAGGGCGACGAAATTTTTCGTTGCTCAAACTTGTTTTTCTTGTAGTGTTTAAAGTCCAAATCCCTATGATCGAGCATTATTCAGGGACCACCGATCCAGTCGACCACCTGGCTGCATAAAAAGCACAAAATGAGTGTACAAACCTTCTTCGAGGCTACATGGTGTAGATATTTCCCAACCACACTCAAAGGGTTGGCCCTCAACTGGTTCACCAGCTTAGCTTCTGGGATCATCACCAGATTTTTAGCCCTCGAGGCCTTATTCTCCCAACACTTCATTGCGGCAAAGCGCCACAAGAAGACCAGTGTGCACCTGATGTCGGTCTGTCAGCAAAAGGGAGAAAGTTTGAGCTGTTACATCAAGAGATTCAATAAAGAATCCCCTCAAGGTCTCCGACCTCCAAGATGGAGTCGTCATTACATCATTGATGACTGGCCTCCACCCTTGACGGTTCAGGTTCGAGCTCGCTATGAGAGAATATCTCACCTTGGCGAACGCAATGAGGCAGGCACATAAATACATTCAAGCGTCAGATATCTGCAAGAATATGCACGATGAGGGGCGTAACAAACGGAAAACCTGAGCCATCAAGCCAAAAATTCATGGCGAAAAGGCTGAAGAGACATCGACCTTCTCATGGAGGCCATGACCCTCGTATCAACATCAATCGAAGGGAGATATGATTGGATTTGAAAGAGAAATTTGTTTTGCTTCGACCCACTCCCATCAAGACATCGAATTATCGGAGGGACAAGAAGTTGTGGTGCGAATACCATAGGGAATGTGGTCATACGACCAAAGATTGCAGAGAGCTCAAGAAGGCCCAGACAAACTAGCTGACGAAGGAAAATTGAAACAGGTATTTAAAGGAATCCCAGGGTGATCGAAGAAGAGAAAAGGGAAAAGAAAAGCAGTCGAAGAGCGATGACATCGAGGGCTATGTCGGAGTCATAGCTGGGGGCTTGGCATCAGGAGGCCTAACCGGCCATTCGAGGAAAAATCATCTGGACCATCTGAAAAATGGCGAAGAGCTAAGAAAGCCAGACACCCCCACCGTGGTGTTTGGAGAGAACTCGAAAGAAATACAAACGCCACACG